>VZQC01009057.1:406250-450529 GCA_009823505.1 Rhizomys pruinosus | reverse complement strand
AAGACAGCCAGCCAGCAATGTGACCCATTCTCATAGTAATCAACCCACAGGAAGTCCTGTGCAGCTCCTATACAATCTATAGAAGATAGGGTGGCCATCCCTTTAGAGGAGCAATGATCCCTTTCCTTCTAAGTCCTACAATCTCAGTACCAAGGCACTGAAGATATAAGCTACACTGTGAGCTTTGATGCTAAAAACAAAATCACATTTCAACTATCTTACCATCTTATTCAGCAAAACCACAGTAAGCACTTCTTTCATATGTTGGTCTCTAATCACACACACACACACACACACACACACACACACACACACACACACACACCAGAATTACTCTCTAGACCCACAGTTAAATTTTTCTGAAACCCTGGAGAAGATATTTCTGGTGAATAGTTACCATGAAATTGATTTTTTTTTCTAGGTTCTCATATAATAAAGGACACATCAGGCCCTGGAGACATTCTGTCTATATCAGCCAGCACCAAAGCTAATTAATACACAGGAGAGCTTTTCTTGAGGAAAATATCAACACATTAGGCCAGATAAGAGTAGTGATCTCAATTTATTGTAAATTCTAGCCACATAAATTCAAATTGCCCATGGAAGTATTTAGCCTTTCATGGTCAACATTGTTACAAGGAACATTAGGAGGATTGTGTTTTCCTCTATCTAAATTCCATAAGTGTAGATTTGGGTAGAAGAGAAATTGAGAATGCAATACAATCTCAAATAAGTAATGAAGTCATGTCTCATGAGGGAAAATATGCTGTTCTAATACTAATTAAACTGCCTTTGAAATTATTGAATTACAAAGTAGGAGGCAAGTACAGGTTTTATGTCCCACAATATTCAGGATTGGCAACAAAACAAACTTTCTGGCTAAAAGGACAGTCTGTTCAGTGCTTCAGAGGTCACTAGTGGGCACACATTACACAATCAAGGTTGGATGACCAGAGTGTGTATTTCTCAAGGTAAAAGGAAATAAATTGTTAACACTTCAGAAAGAATTTATAGGGAACATACAATGTGAATTATTAACCATTGACATAATTTTATATAACATCTGAAATGTTATATAAGAGTATGAATAGTAACAGAGGTCAAATCACACATTCCGTGAACACAGTAATCCACACTGTAAAAATGACCTAGAAGCAAAAAACGGGTACACAAATATCTTGAATTTTAGTTAATTTGTTTATTTTATAAATATATACACATTCCATGTCAGGCCTGCACTAGGTGCTAGGAGTCTATAGTGAGCATGAAAACCAATGCTGACACATCTTCTTCTGGAAATACGGCAGTTACAAAGAATCAGAAACTCTACTGACAAAGCAAGTCAAAACTCCACATTAAAGTAACTTGCCTATCATGCACAAGACCCAAGAAAGTTTCATCCCCAGCTCTACGAGAAACCAAAAAGCCACATAAGATGAAAATGTGAAGACTATTAAATAAAATGGGTGTGTCTGGAAGAAATTTCCTGGACATGATAGTACCTGAACTCAGTGGAGGTGAGTGAAGTGATCATGCTACATTCATCCCTGAGAGTATGTTGTACTTTTTTCCTCCTCCTCCTCCTCCTCCTCCTCCTCCTCCTCCTCCTCCTTCAATTTATCTATTGGAAGGGCATGCATATGCCACAACATGTGTGGAGGTCAGAGGACAACTTGCAGGAGTCACTTCTCTCCTTCTATTATGTGGGTCCCAGGGATCAAACTCAAGACTGTCAGATTTGGTGACCAGTGCCTTTAACTGCTGAGCCATCTCCCTGGCCTTCGGGTCTAGATTTGGTTTCGATTTGGTTTTAAACAATGCCATCAGCAAAAGAACTTGTCAAATAATTATTCCAGTACCATTGAAAATCAAGCCATCTAATAAACTGAACTCCTTCCTGTATAAACCATGAATGATGTATGGGGAAAAGACTAGTTTTAAAAACTTGGTCCATCAGTTATGGCAGGATGCATGATTTGGGGGTTGGAGGGGGAGGGAAAGGGGGAATTCTAAATTGAACTGAAAAATGATGTCTGAAATACACAAAACATTGATAAAAGCATTATATTAAAAAATAAAATTCCAAAATGATTTTTAAAAACTTGGTTCATAAAAGAAGAATGGCAAGATTGTCATGAGTGATGAGTGTAAGTATTGGTTTCCTTTGAAAATTTATGACCCAAGATGAGGCCTCATGTGGAAAAGGTGCCATAATTCCCAAATTTAGACTGACAAGACTTGACAGAGGTTTTACTTTTAAAAATGGATAAAGTAGTCATACTATCCCTGTGTACCTGGTGGAAATGAGTGCAAATGTTCTTAGAGGAATTTGGAATCCATGTGTTTTCATAGAGCAGAGTTGGCTGTGATAGAATGCTTGTCCTTCATATATGCACCTTATGGGCTCAATCCTCAGAACTACAAAACAGAAAGAACTACAAAATTCCTGTAAGATTATGAACTAAGATTATATTATAAAGAAACCTGAAGGAAAAAATAGCAAGCAAAATAAAGAGGAGGAGGAGGAGGAGGAGGAGGAGGAGGAGGAGGAGGATTAATATAGGTGTGGTTGAGCACACCTTTAATCCCAGTACTTGCAAGCCAGAGGCAGGTAGAGTTTGAGGCTAACCTTTAAGATTCTAGGCCAACTGGGGCTACAGGGAGACCCTGTCCCCCCAAAAAAAACAAAGACAAGAAGGGAAGAATAAAGAAAACAACAGAGGTAAACTCACGAAAATGTATGTACTAGTGAGCATATAAAATAAGTGTTTAATCGACCTAAAATAGGGAGCAAATGAAAAATCAAGACAAGAAACTAGAAATAATTATATGACCAGAGTACTTGAAACACTGAGTAAAAGAATGGATTTGGCTTCTATAAAGAAATAGTTTTCAGATAAAATGGGATATTTATTCCACAGATCATAAAAACCTGGCAAAGGCAATTAAAAGTTCAAAGAGATAGGACTGGTCACATGGCTAGAATAGAGGGTGGTGACAAGCTGAAGCAGCAGTAAATATGGTTAGTATATATTCATTAAAGCTATACAAGGAGATTATAGAGCAAATAAATATTTGAAGAGATAATGGTCAAGAATTTTCTATAGTTATTTAAAGTTATAAATCTTCATTGCCTTGAGAGATTTTGTTTGTTTGGTCGTATTTATTTTATTTTATATTTTTATTTATTCTTTGGCAATTTCATACATAGATGTAGTATATTTGTATCATATTCATACCCCACTCTTTCTTTTCAACTCCCCCTGTCATCTGCCCTGCACAATTTCCTTACTAACCTCTTTTTTTCCTTTTCCTTTTCATAAAATGTTCATGAGTCCAATTAGTGAGGCCCTTGTGGCATGGCACGAGGGGACCCATCAGGGCACTGGTAACCTACCAACAGGGACCCTCCCGAGGACAAGTGACCCTTTCTCCCCTAGTGGCCATCAGTTAACATAGCTCCTCAGCTAGGTGTAGGCCTTATGAACCCTCCTCCACCATTGCTGGACTTTCAGCTGGCTTGACCTTCTGCAGGTCTTGTGCTGATAACCGCAGCTGCTATGAGTTGATCTGTGCAAAAGTCATGTCAGAGTCTCACATAGTCCAAGTTGGCCTGGAATTTGCTATGTAGTGAAAATGTGCCTTGAACTCCTGAACCAACTACTGTCATCTCCCCAGTTCAATGATTGCAGGTGTGTGCCTGCACATCTGCTGACTATGAGGATTTTTATAAATACATGATGACAAAAATATTAGTACAATATCCAAAGAGAATAAAATGCATAGCATGCTGACACTCTGCTTCAAATTTATTTGAAAAACATAATAATTTATCTCTCCATACTTCTGAAACCAAGATCTAAATCACGATGTCTTAGAAAAAAATAAGACAGACTCTGTTACTAGTAACAAATAAGCAGTTTGTTACTAGTAGCAAAACTTTGCCTAAAGGAATTTTTTTTTTTTAGTCTTTTCGAGACAGGGTCTCCCTGTAGCCCCAGCTGTCCTGGAACTCACTCTGTAGACCAGGCTGGCCTTGAACTCACAGAGATCTGCCTGCCTCTGCCTCCCGAGTGCTAGGATTAAAGGCGTGCACCCTCACACCCGGCTATAAAGGAATTTTTAGTACATGTCCTTTGAAAGGAAGCAAATGATACCCTCAAAAGATCTAAGATATAATAAAGTTTGAATAAAGTAAAGGGTAAAAATGTAGATAAAGAAAAACTAATAATTCAATAATGTGATACAAGATAATGAGTTAGTAAGACAACATATGACCAAAATTAATGGAGTAGTGAAGTTTAAGTAGCATAATTAAAAGTTAGGTATTCTTAGACCCTTTAATTGCTTAATAGAAAAATGAAAGTATTAGCTGTTATGAGTTTATAGGAAAAGCACACAATCCAAAAGCCCAGAGAAGAAAAAGAAAAAGTAAAATCAAGTGGAAAGTTTTAATTCAAAAGTACTTATAATAATGAGACCAGAAACCCACAGAGATACATGCACGGCCACGTTTATTTCAGCTCTCTTCACAATAGCAAGGAGCTGGAACCAACCCAAATGCCCCTCAACTGATGAGTGGATAGAGAAAATGTGGTACATCTACACAATGGAGTTCTATGCAGCAGTAAAGATGACATTGTGAGCTTTGCAGGAAAATGGCTGGAGCTAGAAGACACCATGCTGAATGAAGTAACACAGTCCCAGAAAAACAAACGACAAATGGTATCCCTCATCTGTGGATGCTAGTGCCAGTTACCTAGTTGTAAGTATTTCTTGTGCACAGCCCCTTGAACTTTTGTCCAAGCAGTTGGGAGTGATGCATATTGGAAACAACAACAACAACGGAAAGGACTGCATCAAAGTACTGACTGAAACAGTGAACTTCTGCTCAAAACAGTCAACTTCCACATGGAAAATTTTGAGAAAGACTGAGAAAGAGACGAAAAGCATGTTTGACAGAATGCATGAGCTCTGGTGGGGTGGGGGGATAGGGTGGGGGACACAGGTCTAGATTTGATAATCTTGTACAAAATATATATTAAAAAATAAAAAAAATAATTTTTTTAAAAAAATAATGAGACCAGAAACAACAGAAAACAGCATAGAATAGAACTCATAATGAGACTGAAAGAAAGAGAAAGACAAAGAATACAGGGAATTCAAGGGAAATATTACTAAACATTACTGCTGGTACTTTAGTAATAGAACTGATAGAAAGGCAAAGAAAATTATTACAGATAAAGACCTTTACAAGACAAAAACAAAACTGTCAATTGACCATAATACAATGGAAGCTATAAGCATAGCTACAAAATATATTGGAGGGCCTAGAGATGGCTCAGAGGCTAAAAGCATCTGCTTCCAGGTTCACTTCCTAGCACTCACGGGCAGCTCACAACGGTCTCTATCTACAGTTCCTGGGGATTCAATATCTTCTGAACTCCATGGGCACCAGTCACACACATGGTGCCTGCAGATATACATGCAGGCCAATACTCATATTCATAAAATAAAAATAAGTTTGGGGATTCATGGAAGAATCTCTAGAGACCCTGTTTATGTTAGAAAAGCAGAAGGCAGAGCAGAGAAATATAATGATGAGTGTGTAATTATGCCTATAGATAAATGTATCTCTCAACTCTCACCAGAGTAGATTCCTCATACAGCAGATGGCATAACAATGGGAACTACAATTGGGAAACATCCAGAGAATAGGAGACTGAAGAGTCTTATCCCTGAATAGGACACCTATGTCAAATTTCTGTATCCCAAGACTCAGGGATCATTGTGGAAGATGGGGCAGAAAGAGCCAGAGGTCATAGATGACTACAAGGAAACAGGGTATTCCAGACAGCTGGTCAGGTGCTCATATGAACTCACAGCAATGGTCCTAGCATGCTCAAGGCCCATGTAAGCTCAAGCCAGAGAGCATCAAGTATGGAAGTGGGGAGGTGGGTAAGAGTCACCAGCCCTAGCTGAGGAAGTATTGGCACATGCAACTGATGGCTGCTGGGAGACAGAAAGTCCATTTACTTTAAGAGTGTGATGCTGGATAGGTTGACTGAGCTCTGATGGATGGACCCTGTGCTGGATAGCTTTAGTGTCCACTTGACACACCTGGGTTGAGGGAGCCTCAGTTGAGGAATTGGCTCCATTGGACAGGACTGTGGACATGTCTGCGGAGTATTGTCTTGATTGTTGAGCAATGTGGGAGGGCCCAGCCCACTGTGGGTGGTGCCACTCCTGGGCAGGTGGTTCTTTACTGTATAAGAAAGCAGGCTTAGCATGGGCCAGGAAAGCAAGCCAATAAGCAGCGTTCCTCCATGGCCTGTGCTTCAGCTCCTGCTTCCAGGTTTCTGCCCTGAGTTCCTATGGTGGGCTCCCTCAGTGACAAGCTGTGACCCAGGAGATGGGAGCCAAATAAACCCTTTCCTCCACAAGTTTGTTTTGGTCAGAGTGTTCAAGTGAAGAGAAACTAGAACAGACCCACACCAAAGGACATTTGGGCATATAGGTTGGACTCAACATGCCCCCCCATATATATGTATACGAATAAAATATACCTATGAAATTATGCATGAACAATAAAGAATATATTTGAATACCAGAAAACAAGTTATCAAAACCAGTATACTTTTCAAACATAGATGAATAAAATCAAAACTTGTAAATAAGAATACCAAGATAAAAGAGAAGAGAGGGCTAGAGAGATGGCACAGCAGTCAAGAGCACTGGCTGCTCTTGTGGAAGACTCAGCTAGGTTCAGTTCACAGTACTTACCTGATAGCCAACAAACACCTGGGTACAGGCAAAAAAAACTCACACAGAAAATAAAAATAAGTAAATAAATGTGAATTTATAGAAGACATCAAACATAGGCATGAAAAAGAAGAGAAAGTTGTACACAAAACAGTGAGTAAAAAGATGAAAGTATTGTGAACAATTATGCCGATAAAATTGAAATATTAAATTCAAATATTAAATATAAAAAACGGCTGAGAACCATTTTTAATTCCAGTTTCAGGGGAATCCAACACCCTCTTCTGACTTCAACGGTATTGCATGTTTGTGTACAAACCTACATGCAGACAGTAGATTCATACACATAAAAAAATAAATTAAATTTAAAAAATAATCTCCATCTTGCAAAAAGAAGCTTCTTTCATGAATGGTGAAAGGTATTTTTGTCCATAAATTTAAGGATACATATTTAGCATATAGTAAGAAATTATGCTTGTCTAAGGATGTGGCAGTCATAAAGTTTTCTAGGATCTATGGCCTCTCCAGCTATGTGCATTTGCATCTCTCAACTCGCACCAGTGAAGCTGCCTCATGCAATAAAGGGGGATTAACACAGAAAGCCACAACTAGCCAAAATGTAGATAATAAGAGACTGCAGAGTCCATGTCCCTGGAAGGGATTCCCATATTAAACCTCACCCATCTAGGGCTCAGGAATCATTGTAGAAGTGAAGACATAAGGATTGTAAGAGCCAGGGTTACTGCATGATCATAAGGAAAGAGAATTTTCCAGATCTCTGGGAACTTGCTCATATGAACTTACAACAATGGTGACAGTGTGCACAAGACCCATGAAGACTCAATCAGACAAAAACCAGCATAGAACTGGCTATATCAGCAGCAGGCCCCAACCTTAGCCAAGGAACTATTATTGTCAGCTGATCACTACTGGGTGAAGGAGAGTTGGTTTTCTTTAAGGGAGTGACACTAGACAGGCTGAACAGGCTCCAGTGGACAAGCTCACACACTGGGACATCTGGGACACAAACTTTACTCAGTAGGCCTCAACATATAAAACAGAATATATGAAATCCAGTTGTAGGGGCTATGGAGATAGTGCAGATAGGGGAAGTAACCTAAATGATTAAGATGTATGAAATTCTCACTGCTGGGCATGGTGGCACACATCTTTAATCCTAGCACTCAGGAGGCAGAGGCTGGCAGATCTTTGTGAGTTCAAGGCCAACTTGGTCTACAGAGTGAGTTCCAGGACAGCTGGGGCTACAGGGAGACCCTGTCTCAAAAAGACCCCAAAAAGGTATGAAATTCTCAACAATTCAATAGAAATATTGAAAAAAGAAGTGAATTTTTTCAACAAAAATGTCAAGCTATATTTTTCTTGAAGATTATCTCTACAAAAGCATTTGAAGCATACTTATTCTCAATATTTCATAAATTCTTCCAATGAATGGATTGATTTAAGGAATTGGGTTCATATGACCTAGATAGCAACATCAGACATGAATAGCACAAGAAAGAAAACTTATAGGTTCATTTCACTCATCAATACACATGAATTATTCTAAACACACTATCAGCAGCCTGAACCCAACAATGTGCTATCAAAGAAAATACTTTTTAATCATTACAGGAGTACAAGGTTAGCAAAAAAATGAGAAAAACTACTAAATGTAAATGATAACCAGTTTACAGACTAAAGGAGAAAGTCCATAGATGCATCTCAGTGCATACACAAGTAGATTTAATAAATTTATTATCTGTTTATAATTTTAAAGTCTTTGGAAAAGCTAGGTTTTTATATTTATCCTAATAAATGTTTTCCATCAGAAACATACTGCCACAATTCAAAAATAATGAATGAGAAAATTATATTTGCATTCAAATTATAGTTCTATTCAAAGTATTATCACAGATTCTAACTGGTATAAAATTACAAGGCTGCACTAGGTGATAGATACACACACATTCAATTTATCATTTGGTTTTCTTGTTATAATAGTTTGTACAGCACACGGGCTGTTTCCTGGAGGAGGTAATTTTTGAGTTGATACTTAGAAGATTGCACTTGAATCTGTTTGTGTTGTCACACCAAATTCTAGACAGGGAAGGCTTTACTTTCAATCTGAAATGTTCCTCATGGTGATGAACAAGTGGTCATAAATTAATGCCAATAAATTGGAAGACTGTGGAACCTTTTTGATGTAAGCCTAGTAGGTGGACGTTGGCCACTAGGGCAGGATTTGAAGGTTAGACCTAGCCTCTGGTTCCAGTGTTGTTCTGTTGTTTAGTGTAAAGAGCACATCTGCTAATGGGAAGGCTTCCAGATCTCCCTCACCTTGATTCTCCCAAAACCCCTGAAACCGGGAGGCAAAATAAACATTTCCTTCAGTAATCTGCTGCTGCCTAGTATTTTGGTCACAGTAATGCGAAAGCGACTAATACAGAAAATTACTCCCAGAAGAGGGGGTCATTGCTGTGAACAGTAGGGTCGCTGCTGTACTAAGCCAGAGCTTATCCTTCTTGGGCCTTTGGCACTGGGGGACTGGGGAGCAGTTTGGAGAGACAGGCTAGGGATGCCCTAGAAATCTGTAATAAAATCTGAGTGGCTACTCTGGATGAGTTTGGGAAACCCCAATGTCTATAGAAATACCAGCACTAAAGACCATGATTGTGAGGTTATAGATAGGAAGGAGACTGGGAAGATGGACTAGATCAGGCGTTCTGAATCTATTTTCACTAAAGAAAATTTTTATGAATATTTTTATTGAGTTTTGTGCATTTCATATCATAAATCTTAATCATATTTATGTTCTCTCCCATCCACATCCCCCATACTCTATAGGATTTCATGCATGCCATCATGGATGTTAAGGCCAATTTGGCTAAGCTTTTGAACCCAGATGTCCCTTGGTGCAAGTTCATAACTCTGACTATATACGTTTGCCAGTCATGGTGGTACACCCCTTTAATCCCAGCACTCAGTAGGCAGAGGTAGGAGGATCTCTGTGAATTCAAGGCCAGCCTGGTGTACATAGCAAGCACCAGGCCAGCTGGGACTAAAGGGAGACTCTGCCTCAAAAAGCCCCCCAAAATAAGCATACAGACCTTTCTTGATAATAAATATAAAGATTTTAAATAGCCATTTGATTCATATATATGTGTGAGTATATGTGTGTATATATATATTACTTTATTATTTCTAAAAGATGAAAGCAAATTTGTATGGATATGTTTTTTTCTTTTTTTTTTGTTTTTTGTTTATTTTATTTTGTTTTGTTTGGTTGAAACAAGGTCTCCCTGTAGCCCCTGCTGGCCTGGAACTCACTCTGTAGACCAAGCTACAGAGATTGACCAGTCTCTTCCTCCCAAGTGCTGGGATTAAAGACATACTCCACCACGCATGGATTTCCCTTATTTTTATATAAATAATTATATCTTGGCTAAATATTTGCTGTTGCAATGTACATCTTCAGTGTCTCTGATCAATAATTTTATTTCATAATCATTATGCAGAGAACACTACTTTGAACAATACATAAAACAAAAAAAATGGAAGAAATATGGTTGGGGTCATTTTAGAAATTGTAGAAAATTCCATCTTAATCACAATTCAAAATTCAGAAGTATTTTTTAGAAAGTTTACAGCAACTCAAATAATTTTTGAGGAATGACGGTAAGAAAATATGGAAGTATTTGTTTTTTATTTTTAGATTATTGTGTTTTTATAAGAGCAAAAACTTTGCAAGTAGAGGAAAAAACACTTCACTTTAGGACATGAAATAGTCTCAAGTATGGTCCAGGTATTTTTTTATTCTTATTTTTATTGATGCTTTGTGTATTTCATACATCATTTTCCAATTCAGTTCAGGCATATATCCCCTTCCCTTCCCCCCACCCCACCCCTACCCATCCCAGATCATGCATTCTGCCGTAACTTTTCTTCATCTTTCTGTTTTTTTGTTTTGTTTTGTTTTCATTTTTTTAACAATAAGTGATAATTTGTGAGTACAAGCATCCTTCATGTAAAACCAATTTGCGAGCAGTTGTGCCCAAACCCACACAGCTCATGGGTCCCACCATCCAGCAGGGGGGAGGGCTTGTATGTTCAATCAAGTTGATCAAATGAGTGTCTAGTCTATATTGTTGTAGTTTCACCATTCACCCCAATCGCAGCCCTTACATTCTACCATGCCCCCTCTTCCACAGATTGTTCCCTAGGCTTAGAAAAGGGGCACGCGTGGATGAGAAGCCAAAAATAAAAACCTAAAATAAAAAAGGGGGATATAGATAGATATGAAAACATTTGTCAAAAAACCTTGCAATCCAAATCTTAAAACTAACTATGGGAAAGGATTTGTATGTTCCAACAGGCCAGAGTATCACCAACTTAATGGCTGAGAAAGAAAATGCAGCTTTGCAGTGAGTAGGATGTACCAGAAAGTGCCAGCAGAAGGATTGACTCCTCTGGGCATTGAAGGGAAGAAATGCCTCAGATTGCTGCAGACATCAGGCCCCTCTCTGGATCCTACTAGTAACAACTATTTTTAATGAATCCTAATGAAGCTTACCTTCTAGGTGCCACAAAGGTTTTAATACAAGAGACTTTCTTAACTCCCCCCCATAGAATAAGGAGAAATATGATGATGATGAGGTCGTTCTCCAGCTGTAGATTGGAGCCAGCTGTTATAGAGGTATTCTCTTGTAAAATCAGTAAAACTGCCTTCTTTAATTGACTAATGGACATAGAAACTGTGAAAAGGATTATTCTCTATTCAGAACCAAATATAATGCTAAAATCTCCTTAAGCTATGCACTTAAGCAAAATATATTAATACAGGAGCTCTGACATCAACAATGGATTATTCTACCAAGGAGATGTTGGCCAGGGGATCCAAGCCCCCACAAAAGGTAAAGGCTCCTTGCCTCCAAACTGGTCCAGGTATTTTGTAAAAGATTCGTTGGAATTGCATGTATTTAAGGATTGCACAGAGCAAAGTATGCCTTCTGTGTGTTCAAAGCCAAGGCTATGGAGAAGTTGCATGTTGTAACATGGTAAGTGCTATGACAGCCAGACCAGATTAACTACACATTTGATTTTTAATTAATTTCTGGTCATTGTGAGTTCACAACCTTGTAATGTTGCCAAATTTTTTAGACGTTTGAATTTAGTTACACAACACCATATGAGATCACAAACTATAATTTAAAAAATAAATTTATTTTATTATTTGTTTAACTGTGTTTTCCTGTTTGTCCATGCATACACATATGTACAGGTACCCACAGAGGCCAGTAGACAGCAGAGAGCATGGGTCCCCTGAATTTGGAGTTATAAGTTGGTGTGAGCCACTTGATATGGTTGCTGGGAACTGAACTTGGGTCTGGAAGGGCAGTAAATGTTCTTACTTGAACATTTACTTGAACTATCTCTCTAACTTGACAACTCAGAGTTTAAGAATCTGGGCATTAGAGGCTAATTTTATGTTCTTATAAATAATCTGTGTACATTCTGCCATGTCTGAAAACTTAAGTGAAGCTGAATTAAAAAATAAAGGATTAATTTATTTGGCAATGAAAAATTACAAGTTAGCAAAGCATTCGGTCCTTGGTATGATCATTAATCGCTATTCATATCAAGGTTTATAGTGAGAATTGGGAACAAAAAGCAGCGGGGGGAAAAGTGTAGAAAATATTAGAAAGGTTAGAATCACAAATGCAATTAACCAGGGTGTGGCTGACATTGTTCATCAAGTTATTGGCTCAAGGAAAAAGCACTTTGTGCTGAGACAACAAGAAAGGTGCCTTGACGGTAAGACCCTGTGTGTTGAAAGCTCTGGGATTAAAAATGCCAACTCAGGACCGGCTAGAAAGCTCAGTGGGTAAAAGTGTTTGCTACATGAGTGTGAAGACTTGAGTTCAGATTCCCAGCACCTATATAAAAAGTCAGGTGTTGGGGCTTTTTTTCAGAACCTCTTTTCAGTTACTCTCTTTGCAAGAAAATTATTTTAAAAATTAATTGATTTATTTTTATTTTATGTGTAGTATTATGCCTGCTTGTGTGTAACTGCACCCATGTTATGCAGTGCCCATGGAGGACAGCAGAAGGTGTCAGATCCCCTGGAACTGGAGTTACAGTGGTTAAGCACAATGGTCTTGCAGAGGACCCAGGTTTTGGTTCCCAGAACCCACATGGTAGCTAGCAACCATTCATAAATTCCAGTTCCGGGGGATCTGAGTCTCTCTTCTGACCTCCATGACCTCCAGTGCATGACACTTGTGCATTTACAGACATGCAGGCAATACACTCCTACACACAAAAACGTCAGGAGTTGCCATGTTCATTGAGAGATCTTGTCTCAAGGGATTATAGTAAAATATGATAGAACAGGATACTCAGTGGCCTTCTCTAGCTTCTGTGTGCATGCACTAGTATCTTCACCCTCAACATGTGTACATAACACAGGTATAAAATACATCACACACACACACACACACACACACACACACACACACACAATGCAAACTTATTTAAAAGACTTCCCTCTGAGAACAAGAGAGCTGGCTCAGCAGTAGAGCACTAGCTGTTCGTGCAGAAGATCTGGGTTTAAATCCTAGCACCCACATGACACCTAGCAACTGTCTGTAACTCCAGTTCCAGGGGATCTGACACCTTCTTCTGTCCTCCATGGGCACTGCATAACATGGGTGCAGTTACACATATGCAGCCATGATATTCCTACACATAAAATAAAAATAAATCAATTAATTTTAAAAAGAATTTTCTTACAAAGGGAGTATCTGAAAAGAGGTTCTGGAAAAAAGCACTAAGGACACTCAAACAGGCTCTCCTAACAAAACGTATTCCTAGATTTTACTGTGAACATGCTCAGAGGCCACCAACCCATGGTCCAAGTGGATCTGACCACTTCATGAGCTGGAACAGAATTTGGCATGATCCAGATAGTGTTTGTCTTACCAGCATGAGTTATAGGGTCATGGAGGCTCCCACCCAGATTTTTGAGAAATGGCTGAAATGCGATGCACTGTGCAGCAGCGTCAAATCCCTGGAGGGAATCCCTGAGGGACTGTGTGACTCTCTGAAGGTGAAGCCTAAGCTGAAGTGGAAATCCCAGGATATTAATGATGGCAAGATTGTCTGCTGAGGAGAATGACAGACACCAAGTGGACCCAGCTCAGAAAAGAAGCCATATGTGATACAAGTGTCAGGGTCATGGGGGCAGGGCTGTTTAAACCTCTTGAAGGTTTAAATGACCCCCACATGACTCAGATATAGAACACAGAGATACAGAATTAATGTTTCTCCTGCTGAGTTTTGGTCTTCTTTTGGTTTAATATTTTGTTTTTTATTTATTATTTTATATGTATGAGTGTACTGTCTGCATGTAAGTAGGTGCACCCATGTCGTGCAATGCTGTGGAGGTCAGAAGAGGGTGCCGGATTCCCCTGGAACTGGAGTTAAAGACGGTTCTTTTTTTTTTTTTTTGTGGTTCCAATTTTTTTTTGGGGGGGTGAGATGGAATCTGAAATAATTTTATTTACACTTCTCCATGGCTAAGGATGTTGAACATCTTTTAGCATTCTTAGTGGCTATTTGTGTTTCTGTCTTTTTTAAATTTATTTATATTTTTTATAGTTCATGAAGGAGAAAACAATATAGCCTTATCAACTGGTTTAGTCCCTAGCATTAAACATAGTTCTGTTAGGGACTAGGCTTTGCCATGGGTTGTGGAAGATATAAACATTCAAAGCTACTCAGATAAGGACCAGTTTGCTGGCAAAATATGAGGAAAGTAGTAATTGTAGGGTTGAATTTCTGCAGGTTAGTGACTAAATAACACCTTGGGGATTTGGATTCCTCTAAGTGTTGGCCTGGCTTGGAAAGAGAATTTCGAGAAAAAAAAGAGGAAAATAAGGAAGGTAACAAGCAAGAAGCTAGGCTGTATAAGGCAGAGTCTCTCTATTTTTACATATATGATTAGTCATATAACCAATATTTAAAAAGTTGAAAATAATTTAAATATTCAGAAATTGGTAGAAAAAAAGGAATGAGAAATATGGCAGATTATAGAAAAATATAAAAATGAACATCATGGGGGCTGGAGAGATGGCCTATCAGTTAAGAGCGCCGACTACTCTTGCAGAGGACCCGGGTTCGATCCCCAGCACCCACATGGCAGCCGAGAACCGTCTGTAACTCCAATTCCAGGAGAACTCCAGTTCCAAGGGAATCCGAGACCCTCTTCTGACCTCCGAGGCATTGCACGACACGGGTGCACAAACCTACCTGCAGATAGTACATTCATACACATGCAAAAATAAATAAAATTAAAAAAAATAATAAAAATAAAAATAAATAAAAAGTGAACATCATGAAAGTTTTGTGGAAACTGGAAAAATCTTTCATGATTTGGGTGAAAAGTTCTGCACAGAGAATCATACTTTACTACTTCCACTGTACACTTTAAACTTCTACTGCAATTACAAGTTTATAAAATATGTATGCATGAGAACGTCAGGACTGCAGTAGACAAAAGAGAACATTTTGCTGTGATGTGGAATATGGCTGAGTGTTTTTTTTTTCAAAAGTGTTGTGAAATATGTCCTCATTAAAAATTTTAAGAAGGTACTGGTGATATCAGTAACATATATAAGCACAGAAAATAAGATTTTCTCCTTATCGAATCCCCAGGTCCCAACACAGAGTAAAGATTTTTTTATTCAGTGAGTGAAAGATGGATGTGCATCTGAAATGCTCTGGAAGAAGTGCTGATGGTGTGCTAACAGCCACACCACACAGTCCCAGGGACGTCAAATCTGGCTCCAGTGACACCTCAGGCCCCCAAATATAAATTGGGTGGAATTTCTTGAGTGCTTTCCCCTGAGAGATTTCAGGACTGAGCTATTTGACTTGATGTGCCCAAGGCATGTCAGTGGAAAGAGAAGACAGCACTTTGCCAGAAGAGTAAGGAATAAAGGTTGGAAGTGCGGTTTATCATTTGTTGAGAGGAAAGGGGGACAGGAAAGGCCTTGCGTAGATTGTTCATGCTTTTAAAATTAGAATCTGTGTACATAAATATTGTGAAAGAAAACATGCCCTCGAATTATAATGAATTTTATTTTTCTAAGTTACTTTCTAATTATTTCCACATGTAGATGCATATCATTATGAATATATTATTTTCTATTCTGCTTTTCCCATTTAATATTATTTCATTACATTTCTTCAATATTTTAAATTTTTCTTTACTTAGGTACACAGTAGTCATCTATACTGATATCCTATGATTTACTATCAGATATTCTCTGTAAATGGAATGTTTACAATTTTATTTTCTTTTTAAAATATTAAAAAACTTTATATATTACTTTTGTTCTCCTTTAAATTATTTTCTTGTGGAAGATTTTTAAGAAAGAAATGAATGTCTAGTTAAAATATTAGCACTCTTTTAATATGGATAGGCATACCTAGATGTCCCTATAAAAGTTAACAGAAAAATCTGTTTCCTGGTAGATTCTTCCAGAATGGAATTGACTCACTCACTCAGAGTTCTGGGATCAATTTGCTATTGTCAGTATGTTGAGTTGTACCCATTAAAGGTGGGAGCTAATGGATGATGGATGAAGGCAGGCAGAAATAACTCAAACTTCTGTCTGATTAGATAGCCATAAATTTTGGCCCAGTGGGATTGTACCCATTTACCAATAGCAAGGAAACCTAGATTGACTGAGATTAAATGACCATTCCAAAGCAACTAGGATGGTCAATGGTAGGCCTTGGCTAACATCTGCCTGGATTTATAAACCACTATGACATGTAGAAATTAGAATTCCTGGATTTTTTAATAATTCTTTTGAGAATTTCATACATGAACATTGCATTTACATCATGTACACCCCTCCTCTCCTCATCCAACTCAGCCAACCCCTCCCATATGCTACCACTCTCTCTTTCCTGGCCTCTTTTTTTTTGCATATATATTTAAACTATATATATTACATAAAACCTACTGAGTCGATTATTTAGTGCTGCTCATATGTGTGTATGGCTGACCATTTGGGATTAGAGAACCTATCCAGGAGTTTGTCCCTGAAGAAAACTGATCCCCTCTCTCAGCAGCTGTTGATAACCTGTAGCTCTTCACCTAGAGGTGAGACATTGTGAAATTTCCCCATTCATCCTGGCATGTCAACTGGTGTTGTCATTATGCAAATCTTGTGTAGGCAGACATACTGTTGAGCTTTCATAGTACAGCCTTCCTCACATATCTAGCGGACACTATCTAGCAGCACCCTCTGCCCTGGGACCTCTTACAATCTGGCTCTTACACTCTTTCTGCCCCATCTCCCATGTTGTTCCCTGAGCCTTAGGTGCAGATACTGCATTTTAGAAGTATTAGTTGGGGGTTGAGATTCCCACAGTCAGTTATTTTCTGCACTTTGACCAATTTGGGATATCTGTAATAGTCTCCATCTGTTCTTTGAAGCTTCTTTGAATAGATATGAGAGTTATACTTAACTGTTGGTATAAGGATGAATATTTAGAATATAGTAGAAATTGTATTGGTTTAGAAAAATGGTAGGAGTTATTGTCCTCCTAGGGACTGGGACTTCTCCAGCCACAGGTAGTTGGCTAGGTTTATAGTATCCATGTGACTTTCCTCCTACTGAGTGGACTTTAAGTCCAATTAGATAGCTGCTGATTATCCCCAAGTTAAAAGTGCTATTATTGCCCATTAGGGATATCCTGCTAATCTGGCCACTGTTTTGGTTCATAGGCTTTACAATAGCTGGATTTTTATCAGTAAGAATTTAGAGTTTGAGAGAAGCTGTATAGATTGTTTAACAATATCTATCTGTCTATCTATCTATATCTATATCTATCTATCTACATATACATATAAACCACTATCTGTGTAAGCTTGATAACATTTGATAACACTCTGGATTTCAGTTTGGAAATAGAAAATTGGGGTACAAATAGTATTTGCTTCATATGGTTATTGTCAAGAAGAATTATTTTTATTTATTTATTTATTTATTGTTATTAAACTATTGCCATACATCATACATCATTTCTCAATTGAATTTAGAGTCACTTCCCTTTCCATGCCCCCACCCCACCTGAGTCCCTGCACCCTGCCATACATGCCTTGCATCTTTTTATAAGTCTTTCCAGAGTTTTTTTCCAGTACTTTTGTTGTTGTTCTCTCTAACTTCTATTGCTTATATATATATATATATATATATATATTTATATATATATATATATATATATATATACCTACATACACATATCACCTGAATTGGAGGAATTTTATTGGCTAAAAGATGTCACGTTTTCCTTAAGGAAGTGTTTGAAGGTTCCTTTTGGCAAGCCCAAACAACCGTAAATCTTGCCCTTGTGTTCCACACTGGGGTCTTTCCCTTCCAGGGTCCCCCAAATGAAGTCCAGTAAGCATGTGTCCTGTCTTGATCTTCCTGTAAGAATTCTTACTATATGTGAGGTCCTTCCTACAGCAACATTTTATATACAATTAGCTAAACATTCAGGGTCCAGATTCTTTAAAATTTGTCAAGGAATTTTATTAATTTCCTTTGTTGTTAGTGTGACAGAATGCCTGACAAAAGCCATTTGAGGGAAGAAGTCTTTATTCCGGCTCACGGTTTGGGGGTCTATTCCACTATGTACAGTTTTCATGGAAGCAGGAACATAGCAGCTGCTCATACTATATTCAGTCAGGAAGCAGAAAGCAGGGATTATTTTTCAGCTCATGCTCTCATTTTCATTCAGTATGAGACATGGCGTCATGCCTCCCACATCTACAGTGAGTCTTCCCAACTCAATAAATCTAATGTAGAAAATTCCACCCAGATGTGCCTAGGGGCCTTCCTACTTGGTTATTTTGTTCATTGTGTCAAATTGACAATCAATATTCATCATCACAGGAGTGAATGTGATGAACCACGATCATCAATAATTTCAAGGCAACTGTGAAATCCAAGATGTGCCTTGAAGATTTATGCAATAACAGTTTCCGTGTCTGCATTGTGAATACGCTGCATCCCTAGCACACTTCTTCCTTTTGCCTTACAAGTCCTCAAAGTTATTAAAGAGCAAAGTATGTCATTGGGAGAGCTGCAGCTTTAATGATGCTGATGTGTCTTGCTCTGTTCTTCTCATTGTTTCAGCTCCTTATTGTAGATCCCAATAAGATGTCATGGCTCTTTGTTCTGTCTTGTCTTTGCCTTCCAGACCATTTGACATATTAAGTCATTCTGTAACACAAGTAGACATGAGTCATAGAAGCAAATTTGTATAGGAGCATTATTCAACATTTCAGGCTTATTGCTCTACTGGAGACAATAATATACTTTGTTTTACAGAGTTTCACTGACTGATTGTCTAAACAGACTATGTTAGTGAAGTACACTCATAGTACAACTAATTATATTTATGTGTTTGGGGAGAACAATGATTTTGAATTGAAAGACAATAGGTTTTTTCTGAATCTGATTTGTGTTTACCTGGCTCCAGATTCCATGATTTGGAAAAATGTTCCAGATAAAAAAGCAATGTGTATTTATTAAATGTGTTTTGTTTAACCTTTAATATATTAAGGAACAGAATGAACAAGATACTAGACAGATTTTCTCTTTGAGTACAGTGAATTAGTGTAAAAGATGTTTCGCTCCAGGGGATGCACCCACACCAAGAGGTATTTGGGCAACACAAATTGAACTTGATGGACTGTTTTTAAAGAAAACATGAAGTTGGGTGGGTAGGGAAGTGGAAGTGGATCTGTATGATGAATAAAACACTGTATCGAATTCACAAAGTACAAAATTTTGTTTCAAAAAGATGTCTTTTTATCTCAGTATTTTTTTAATTTAGTTTTTATTGATGCTTTGTGCATTTCATACATTTTTTCCAATTCAGTTCAAGCTTATTTCCCTTTCCCTCCCCCCCACCCCCACCCCATCCCAGATCATGCATTCTGCCATAACTGTCCTGCATCTTTCTCTCAGTTTTTTTTTTCATTTTTAGCTATAAGTGATAATCCATGAGTACAAGCATCCTTCATGCAAAACCTATCTGCAGGCTGTTGTGCCCAAACACCTACAGCCCCACCATCCAGTGGGGGGTGACAGGTTGTTTGTTCAATCAAGTTGATCAAATGAGTGTCCAGACTACATTGCTGTAGTTTCACCATTCACCCCAATCGCAGCCCTTACATTCTACCACGCCCCCTCTTCCGCAGGTTGTTCCCTAGGCTTAGAAAAGGGGCACAGGTGGATGAGAGGTAAAACAGTCCACTCTCTCTGGAGCTGTTGACTTGGACTCTGGTCAATTCTGGCTGTTTCCTTTCATGGGCTGACAGTTTGTCCAGGAATAACCTTTCGATCCTACTAATGAAGAACAAGCAATTAGATATATAGGTATTTAAGCAGCACTAATAGTTATGGTAGGTTACTTTAGCATAGACACATGTTTGGATATGTTAATCCATGAATTACAATTTTCCCCCCTGTTAAATATGACAGGGTCTTACTGTGGCTTATAACATCTNCCTTGGAGAAATAACCCATGGCTGATGCCACAAGCTTACATCCTCTACAGGTTAGGAGATGTTATAAGCCACAGTAAGACCCTGTCATATTTAACAGGGGGGAAAAATGTAATTCATGGATTAACATATCCAAACATGTGTCTATGCTAAAGTAACCTACCATAACTATTAGTGCTGCTTAAATACCTATCTCAGTATTATTATTAAAAGATGTTTCTAGTACAAGGACTCAAACCTAGGGGTGAAGGCAGGCTAGGAAACCCCCCTATGACTGACCTACATTCCAGCCCCACATTTTCTTTTTTATTTTCATTTATTTTTCTTTATTTTTTATTTTTAAATTTTATTTATTTTTGTAGGCATATGAATGTACTGTCTTTATGTAGGTTTGTGCACCCGTGCCGTGCAATGCCGTGGAGGTCAGAAGAGGGTCTCGGATTCCCCTGGAACTGGATCTCCTGGAATTGGAGTTACAGACAGTTCTCAGCTGCCATGTGGGTGCTGGGGATCGAACCCTGGTCCTCTGCAAGAGCAGCCGGTCCTCTTAACCACTAGGCTGTCTCTCCAGCCCCACATTTTCATGCACAATTTAGTTGACTGGTCACTTTCAAAGGATCCTGATAAATCCAGACTCTGGACAGTAGAATTGTTTATTCATTCCTTCAGAAAAGTTCCTGTTCTCATCTCTCTCACTCCAAGTGCCATGTATTCCTCTCCATTTACTTAAATATGCCCAGAACAAGGCCCTGCACTTTCTATGTTGTGCAGCAAAGTCTATGACATCTTCTTACTTGTTGGTTCAGTGAAGTTTCATCCAGTTCAAATGATACTAAGCCCAAGGCTCTTTCCTGGGTTACAGAGCACACTGTCGTCTGGTTTTACTCTATTTTTCACTGATAGCCATGTTTCAGTGATATCCTTTACTGCTCTTGTTGGCTTCATGGTCTTCCCTGGATCCTATACTTTGGAAGGGGGTGCCTGAAACCTCTCAAGCGTGATCTTCGCTTGTGTCACTTTATGAGTTTAACTTCTCTTATGGATTTAACATAGCATCATATGTGGTGATATGTGCTATTGAGAATCAAATTTCTCTCTCTAGTCCAGCTCTCTCCCTATGAGCTATAGGCCCCATATGTGTGGGCTTACATAAATTCTCAATTACTTATGTACAAATAAAACCTATGCTCTGTCTCCAGCAGATTTGCTACCTTGCCCTGCTCAGCAATCCTTCTTCTCTCACTAAATAGTCTTGTTTTCCATGAAACTACTCATGTCAAAAGTGAGAATTGCACATTGATTTATCTACCTTCTCCATTCTCTACACATACATTTACATTTAACTTGATTATTGATATGTTTAGTTTTAAATCCATCATCTTGCTACTAATTTTCTACTGTCACATCAATTTTTGTTCTCCTTGCTCCTAATTCTCTGTCTTATTCTAAAATAATTTTGTGACATTATATCCTGACTTATTCAAGTATAAGTTTTCTTATAGTAGTGGTTAACTTTGCATTTACTGGATAATTTCTTTTGAGACAGGGTCTTCTTGTAGCCACAACTGGTTTAGAACTCGCTATGTAGACCAGGCTGGCTTTGATCTCACAGCGACCTACCTGCCTCTGCCTCCTGATTGCTGGGATTTAAAGGCGTGTGCCTGGCTTACAGGATTCTTCTTTATCATAGTTTACCTCCAAGTAATGTGATGGCATTTCATATACTAGAATGTTATGTCTTACTTGCACATAGTATTGGCACGTTTTACTTTTAAAATGATTTGAACTATAAGCTATATTGTCAGTTCTTAAGGATAACATTTTAAATTTTTATTCATTTTTATTTTATGTGTATGAGTATTTTGCCCATGTATATGTAAGTCCATTTGTGTCATGCAATGCCTGTGGAGGCCAGAAGACATTGTTAGATCTGCTGGAACTGGAGTTACAGAGGTGTTGTTGTTGTTGTTGTTGTTTACTACCACATGAGTTCTAGGCACTGAACCTGTGTCCTCTGCAAGAGGAGCCATTGCTCTTAATGACTGAGCCATCTCTCCAGCCCCTATTAATGTTTACAGAGATTCTTATTTTTATTTTTTATTTTTATGTGTATGAGTGTACTGTCTACATGTAGGTTTGTGCACCCATGTCATGCAATGCCTTGGAGGTCAGAAGAGGGTGTCAGATTCCCCTGGAACTGGAGTTAAAGCTGGTTCTTAGCCACCATGTGGGTGCTGGGAATCGAACCCAGGTCCTCTGCAAGAGCAGTCGGTGCTCTTAACTGCTGAGCCATCTCTCCAGCCCCAGATTCTTATTTTTTTTTTAATTTAGACAATAAGAAAAAAAAATCTTACTGCTGTTTAAGTATTTCCTCTAAGTAGAAATGTCTGGTCCTAGAGAGGGGAGGGAAGTTATGTCTCAGCTTGCCTTATAAGACTTGGGAATCTCAGAGAGTTACAAGATTCATAAATAAGGCTACTCCTCAAGGTTATAAAACTAGCATAGGATCATGAGGGAGAAGAGCAGATTCAGTCAGATATTTCAGCTATGAAGCTTTCCTGAACCATCACCCATGCTGGGGTGGAGTTTTTCATTCTTAGTCGCCATGTTTCTGAAAACCCACTTGTTCACTAAGGGAGACTTGGGTGGAGCCATTTCCTAGTCTGCCACTGGCACCCCATCATGGATCAGTAGTAGACCTTTTCTCACATCTTCCCCATGGAGGTCGTACAACACAATTACCCACATAGTTATCTTTTCTGGTACTCTTCCAGTCTTAGTTTAAATCCAAATATCACAGAGATATGTGGTGGCAATGAAAATGTCCACTTTTTACATCTGAATGAATTTGAAATATCAATGATATTTCAAATATTTCACTTTTTCAGTATCAGTTTTTGATTCATAACAACAATGGAAAAGAAGTTCCCCATGTGTTATTCCCTGCCTAACTCTCTTACACAGCCAACCCTCTTACCAACATCACTCACTAGAGTGGGATATTTCTGAAATTGATGCAATATGTCAGTTCACATGAGTGCTTGTGCTTGGTTCTGTGCATTAAGTGAGTTTCTCTAAATGTGTGATGACTTGTATCTGCCATAAAAGTAGCATGGAGTGTTTTCATTGCCCTAAAATTCCTCCATGTTTTGTCTATTCATTCCAGCCCCTGTCCTCTAACTCTTTTGACTCCTTATCTTTTTATTGTCTTAGCTTGCCTTCTCTGGATATCTTAGAGCTGTACCAAACATTATGTGAGCACTTCAGGTTTGTTTCTTTCATTTAGTAATATGCATTTAGGTTTTGTCCATGTCTTTTTCATTATTTGATTGGTTGATTGATTGATTGATTGATCAACTGATTGTGTGCATGAGTGTTATGCCTGCATCCATGTTGTGCAATGCTTGCCAAGATCAGAAGACACTGAATACATTGGAACTGGAGTTAAGAACAGTTGTTAGCCACCATATGGGTACTGGGAATAGAACATGGGTCCTCAGCAAAATCAGCCAGTACTCTTAACCACTGAGCTGTCTCTTCAGCTCCCAGTTCATTTAATTTTACCACTAAATAGAATCCTATGGTCTAGAAGGACTTTAGTTTTACTTATTCATTCACCTGCTGAAGGGCATCTTGCTTGCTTCCATGTTTTGGCAATTATGAATAAAATTTCTTTAAATATCCATACATTTTACTAACTTTATTTTTATATTTATTATTTCTTTTGAGGTTTTAAAAATTATGTGAAATAATTTATTGTGTGTGCACACATGTCTCTGTGTATATGAGGAGGTCAGAAGAGAACTTATGGGAACTGGTTCTCTCTTTCTACTGTGTAGGCTCTAGGTCTTGAAGAAATGTCATAGGCCTGGGAGCACGGACCTTTACGTAGTTAGACCCTGATTTTGAGCATTTAGATTATACTGCAGTTGTTTGCATTTCTCCTTATATTTTTTCCCCTTGTGGTTTGTGGCATCTCTTCCATCTGTGGGTTTACAGTATTCATCAAAATTAGAAATTTTTCAGGAAATATATTAAAAATATTATTCTATCTCTTTTTCCCTTCTCAGACCTCGAATTAGATATGGATTGTTTGTTTCTTGAAATTTCCCCACCGCTCATTGATTCTCTTATTTAGTTGTGTTTTTCTATACTATTTACATCTCATTTTTTATAATTCCTGTATCTTCAAGTTCAATAATCTTTTGAATTTTTCCCACTGCCTAACTTGCCATTTATCTGACTCACTGCACATTTCATAGTAGACCCTGTAGTTTCATGGTTAGAAATTTCTTTTTTATATTTTCCATGTTAACCTAGTATATTATTTACTGTAGTTTTAATACATAATTCTGTTTATATAACTATAATGGCAGTGCTTGACAATTAATACATATGCATTGATTTTTAGGTTTTTATAATTAATGTTTCTTTATTATATTTCCTTGCATCCTTGCATGTATGAATTTTCAATACTATGAATTTTATTATTTTTCACGCTACTTTTCCTGTATTTTGTACTTTTTTGCTAGAATGTAAAATATATGAACAGTTTGGTACTCTCTGAGTTTCATTTGGCAGAATAAGGAGAAAACCCAGCAGTTTCTAGATTTAATCCACAACTCTGAGACAAGACTTTTCTAAGCACTTGTGATGTAGCTTTTTTCCTTTGAGTGTGCCATGGCCACCTCCATCATGAAGCAAAGCACATATGTGACCCGTAGGACCTTGGCCAGCAGTCACAATACAACAAGCAGAACAGAATAGCTAGTAGTCAAGTCTGAGGTAATGAGGATGGGCCTGCAGATATTCCATCCTGGAAGGAGCAAGGAGAAGGAGGACCATGAGACCATCATGTCCAATCGGTCATCATCATCCTGCCCCATGCCCTTGGGGATGTATTACTCTCCTCATTGACATAAACAGACACTTGATAAAATCAACTTAAGGGAGAAAAAATTTCTTTGGACTGTGATTTGAAGGTCTGATGGTCTCATGGGCATGACTAAGTTCATGGCAGCAAGAGCACATGGTGGTTGGGGTTCCTCATATCTGGAAACTGAGATCAAGCTAAAACCAGCATCAGGCTATGGCCTAGAAAACCCCACTTCCTTAAGGTTCTCCAGGGTATAGAAACCTATGGGCAACATGTCACATTCAAACCATAAATCAGCTTGCTAGAGTCTCCTGAGGGGAAGGTCGTCCAGGTGATGGGGCTCCTCGGCTGTGCTTCTGTTCCTGAGTTGGCCATGCTGAAGGTGGATCTTTCTGACAATGTAGCTTCCTGTGACTCACCCATGATCTTGAAAGAATGCTGAGCTTGACCTGGATTGCCTGATTCTTTGGCCTGCCAATGTCCTTTCGTGCTGCTGTAAAAGGACTTTCTTTATGTCTACCCAGAAACATCATACAACATTACTCTACCAGGTTTTCTCTGAATCATGGGTTTTCTGATTTAGCTGGTTAGAATAAAGCGCTGTTCCCTGCTGCCGCTCTGATAGGCCTTCTCCTTGCTTTGAGTACATTATCCACAGGTTTCAATCAATACTTAGCTAAAAACATCTCCAAGGGCATTCCATGTGTATTGTCATTTTCTCTCTCTGTTGAGTTCTCTTTCTGATCTTCTTGCCCGTAATTTCCAACAACCTTGACCTCTCTGCAGTTTTTAGCTCTGTCTTCCCAACTCACCGGCTTCTGAGGTGCTTGTGTTCTCTTCTGTGAGAGGCAACTTAGAAACTTTCTTAAGGCAACGAAAGAGGAAATCAGCTTCCGTAACTTGTTCCCTCTCCTTGATCAGTAATACCCTTCATTACCCAAAAGCCAATGGGTTTTTAAAATGAACTCACAGCAATGGTGAAGGCACAAGTCCCATGCAAGCTCAAACCAGACAAATCCAGCCATAGATGTGAGGAGGTGGGTAAGAAACCCCAACCCAACCTAAGAAAATTTTGGCAACCAATGGCTGTTGGGAGAAGCAAGGACAGTTCTTTTTAAGGATGTGACTCTTGGTAGGTTTCCCAGGGTCCAGTGGATGGACCCACACAGAAGGACATTGGGGCATGCAAATTATAAATAAATGGCCATTATATATATGTATATATAATATATTATATATATACACATATATATATATGTATATGAGAGCAGAGAGTGCAGAGAGATTTGACGATAAGGGTGGGGATCTAAATACCATCAAATTATATTGTATGAAAATCTCAAAAATTCAATTACATTTTTTTAAATCTGAAATTTCCACCAGGGAAAGCAGGTTAATTTTATTTTTAATTATATGTATATGCATATATGTGGGGGTGTGTATGTGAATGCAGGTGCCCAAGGAGTCCAGAAGAAGGTGTTGGCTTCTCTGGACTTCTACACAGTTGTGAGCCACCATACACAGCTGCTGGGAACTGAACTCAGGTTCTCAGCAAGATCAGTGACATGCTCTTAACAGCGAGCCATTTTTCCAGCTCATATCCAATACTTTAATGATGTTTTTGTTTATGTTGCCCAATTTTTAAAAAGATAAGGAAGAAAGGCAAACATAGTTGTTCTTATTCAATCATGACCAGAGTCAGTGTGACTTGATTATCTTTCATAGATTTTAATGGATCTGATCATTATGTTTGAAAATTTATACTAATATTGCAGTTACTTCCCTCCAAAGGGAATGGGATTGTAAGTTTTCTTCTCTAGGCAGTTGGAAGTCACTAAGAATATGAGATCACCTTAATCAGATTTCATGTGTTAGGGTGCAGCTGAAAGCTTCTTCGATAATTTAACTAATTCTAGTTGAGTCTTGATCCCAGAGGAATCAAAATTCCATAACAGTTTGGTTTACTAATCTGTTCCCAGTCCTAAGGACTTTTTTTCCTACTCTGTTTCCTAATAGTATTATATTTGAAGACATTATAGATAATCATGATGTATGTAGGTTTTTAATGTGTTTTTTTAAAGTAAATATATATGGTAGTGTATGTGAACTGTCCTTCCTGGGTGCTGGGAACTGAACTGTCACCTGTAAGAGCAGTTGTCCACTAAGTCATCTCTCTAGACACTTAAGTATGTTTTAATCCATAATGCTAACCTATACATTTAAAATTTTTCTTTTTTTACTTTTATGTGTATGAGTTTACTGTCTGCATGTAGGTTGGTGTACTTGTGTCGCTAACCTATACATTTTAATTTGAACATTAAACTAGTCAATTTGATAATAATATGTTAGAACTCAACCTGACATGTTGTTTTCTTTGATTTCCTATGTTTGTTATTTTTGTTTCTTTCCTTTGGTTACTTAAAAACCTTTTAGAATTCCATTTCAATTTAAACAGCTTTACACTGGTTTATACAATTTTTCAATGCTGCCCTAAGAACTTCAATGTTCATATGTAGCTTAACACTATCTTTTGCTAGCCATGTTATACCAATTTATTTAGGCTGTAGAAATCTCACTTATACATGCCCTTTATCCTTCTTATTTCTTTTATAAAATTTCTTGAGGATTTCCTTTATGTTCATAGTTCATCACACTCAGTAGTATTATACATTTTTGCTTCAACTTTCAGGTTTAAGTTAGAAATTTGCAGAGTGAGAATACTATATCCATTCTGATGCATCCTCATTTCATTATTCCTCCTTCCTTTCTATAAACCCAGCTCTTCATTTTTATTATTCTTTCTTGTTAGAGAATTTCCTTTAACCATTCCTTGATGGCAGGTAGGTATGCTGGTGAAAATTTGTTTCTTTTCCCTTCATTTCACTGTTATTAACAAAATGCAGATTATAGTAGCAGGATTAGGAAAGGAGCAGATGTGAAGTTACCCTTCAAAATCAGCTTTATTATGAGAGAGAGCCTTATGACCATGGGGGCATGATGAGACCTTGAACTGGGAGAGCAATTGGGATGGGTATCCCATCACACCGATACAACATAATCAGGCCTTTAAGCAGAGAAAGAGCCTTCCCTTCAGAACCTGAGAGGAAACAGGGGCCTAGACAGGGAGAACAACCTTCAGGTCTAGATAGGAGCTGCATTAGGAGAAACACCCACCATGCATAGCTCAACATGGCACTTCAAGAAGAGACCCTAGAATCACCTCAACAAAGGAGATTTCTGACTTTTATGTTTCCAGAGAGCGGTGGGAATTTAGCATGGTCTAGCCATCATCTCCTGCTGTGGCGGTAAACATTAGGTGGGACCATAAACTTGTTTGCAGCTACCAGTCAGGGGGGCTGCAAGGCCACAACAGCAGGCTTTCTTATCATTTTTGGTTGCAGAAAGCTGAAGAGTGCAGTTTGGTTTCAGAGAGAGAGAGAGAGAGAGAGAGAGAGAGAGAGAGAGAGAGAGAGAGAGAAGAGAGAGAGAGAGGTAAAGGGTCTATGATCCCACGTTCAGGATATTTTAATTCTTTTTATTGTATATGTCTTCATTGGTGTTATTCTTCAACCTTGAAAAACATTGTGTCATTTCTTTCTGACCTCAGTGGTATCAGATGAGAAATCTGCCTTCATTTGAACTGGATTTTTTTTTAAGGTAGTAATGACTAATTTCCATCTGAAATTATTCAGTATGTTTTCTTTGGCTGGTTTCCAGGAGTTAAGTAAAATGTGCACTGACTTGGATTTATTTGGTTTTATACTATTTGGTGCTTACTTCTTGAATCTGTAGATTTATGTCTATAATCAAACTGAGAAATAAGCCATTTATTCCCTAGACATTTTTCAGCCCCTATCTCACTCTATTCTTCTTATGGGAATCCAGGGCCACACACACCAGCTTTGTGTTTTTTCTAATAGATCACTAGATCCAAACATGATTGTTTATAGTCCATTTTCTCATTGTGGCTCAGATTGGATAACTTTTCTTGCTTTGCTCCATTGGTTTACAAGGGCTGCCATAACAAAGTACCACATAACAGAAATTATATCCTCATAGTTCTGGAGCCCACATGTTGGAAATCAAGATCTTGGTAAGGTTGGTTTCTTCTGAGCACTTGGAGGGAAGGATCTGTTCCAGCCCCTTTCATTGGCTTGTGGACTTCCATGAGTGTATTCATGTGGCACCTCCTGCATGCATTTACATTCAGTTTTCTCTTTTTATGAATAGATTAGTCATACTGAATATAGACTCATACTAATAAACTCATCTTAATTTTGTTGTATCTGTGAAGACCCTATGCTGAGCAATATAAGTGCAACTTACAAATTTTGAGAGGACACAATTTAGTCCATATTATGTACTTCAAGTTACTGAATCCTCTAGTAAGTCTTTAGATAATTTTGTTTCTTGTATTTTTAGTAATGTATTTTCCATTTATGGCTTTGTATATATGTTTTCTTTGATAGGAATAGAACAATGATAGATGGATAGATGGATAGATGGATAGATAAATTCATAGATAATTTCTTGTTGAACTATATTGTGCTAGCTGCTTTAATGTACTTGTCAAATAATTTCAATATCTGACTTCTGGCTCATCTTAGTAATGATATTTCCTTATTAGTGATATGATTAAGATGCCAAGAAGAAAAGTTATATGCTAGTGTATTCTGAATGTTATTTTAGGAGATTCTCACTCTTATTTAAATTACACATACATAAACACACATATGATATGCGTATGCACACACACACATACATATAGAGGCATATTTTAAAGTGGATCACCTATTTGCATGGATGGAGCAGGCAGGTTTTTGATAGTTGAAGCTCAATGGCAGTTCAGTCTTCAGAGTTTTTGCAGTTCTATTTTGATTGGCTTTGTTCTGGTGTCACAGGATTTCCTCTTAATTCCTGATGCTTCCCCTGGGGATGGTCAGCACTTCCCTGAGCTCCTAAGTGATATGAGATGAAGAAAGGCAGTCTTAGTCCTTCTGAGATGGAAAACACTTCCCAGTGCCTGCCATTTTGTTTCTCAGCAGCACTCTGGTCTGGGGCACAAATACATCTCTGGCATCCTGATTCCTGTAGCATTGATTCCCCAGTTCTGGGAGCTCCAGTCATACTGACTACTTCTTTCTGCCTTTTGTAATTTTCCTATTGTCTGTTTCATTGCTTCCAGAGTTTATAGTTACACTTAATGGGGAGGGATAGGCATAGTCACAACTGTGCTATGTGGTAAATACCAGAAACCATGTATAAAAATCAATTTTCAGGCTTGGAATATAGCTCAAAGGGTAAAGCCTTTGCTGCATGATCTTGATATCATTAGTCCAGATTCCCAGCACACATGAAAAAAAGGTCTGGTAGTGGCAACATATGTTTATAATCACAGCACTAGGGTGGAAACAGAGAAAGGCAGATTCCCAGAGCTTGCTGGAAAGATAGCCTACCCACTCAGTGAGCTCCACGGGCAGAGAACCCAACTCAAAAAGTAACGTGGAGAATGACTAAGGAAGTGACCCAATGTATTCTTCCACAGTGACACATGTACCAACATGCATACGTACACATGTATAACACACTTAATACATATATGTACATATATTGTACATACACACTCCCTCTATAATATATATAGTGATTTTTGTGATCTTTGTAGATATACACTTATGAACTATTAAAAAGCCAAAGTGTAGAAGAGCATAGATAATTGTTGAAGTTTGTACCATAAGCCTGAATAATAATGTCTCAAGAGTAAAGGTAATGTTAGTTTCTTCTTGAGGGTTGGGAGTATTTTCTCCATCTATTAATTATTCTAATCAAATCACTTGTTCACTAGTAAGACTGTAAGCTACTGGGTCAGAGTTGCAGACATTTTTAATCCCAGCACTGGGGAGGCAGAGACAAGAGAATCTCTGTGAGATCAAGGCCAACCTAGTCTACATGGTAAGTTCTAGGCATCCTGGGATACAGAGAAACCCAGTCTCAAAAGACCAAAAAAGGAAAAAAGAAAGAAAGTAAAAAGAAAAAAGTAAAGAAAAAAAATGAAAAGAAAAAAATAAGAATGTAAGACATTGTTATTTTTTTCTTCCTTAGATATTAAATTCATTAAACATTTTATTAAAGTTTTGTGGAAATTTTTCTTGATCACACAGTGTTGTAGTAAAGCCATTTCTTCCTAATTTAGAGATCCTTAATTTTGTTAAAACAACCGCAATTATTAACAAATTAATGTTCACAATAATTAATGTGAAAAAAATTTAAATAAGTCCTTGGGTCCTAATTAAGTATAAAATGTCTCACCTGACACCCATCAACACAAATGGTTCTAACTTTTTAATTCCAGCATCGTGAAACTGACTCATTTGTCACCATTTGGAATCTAATTAGGAAGAAAGTAACTTCAAACATTATTATTAAAATCACTTACAACTTTGTGAGATAAATATTTACATGGGTTCCATTTGGAAAATCAGCATGCCACTTTCAAACAGTAAGCTTTAGTTAACAAAAATCAATTTTTAAGTAAATCAATTGAAAACATGCAAATGCCTTGGATATGCCTTACATTCTTACAGTCTGTGGAAAATATGTAGCAAGATATTTGTCTGGCGGCTGATTTTAGAAATGATAAATGCACACATGAGAGTTAGCTTGGCACCTAGGACCAGCTATCAGTAAAGACGGAGCCAAGGGAAAGAAGTATCAAGCAAGTATGTATTAGAGAAGTCAAGAAAAGCTTGTAAGGAGAGAAGAAATTTGAGCTGATATTCAGAAGATGAGCTCTGAGATATTGTAAGACAGACAGGACAACCCAAGAGAAATATGACAGAGCAGACCTAGCAATGGGAAGGGATTTGGCTAATGGTTCCCTATGAAGGAGAGCACCACGCTCAGGAAAGGGGTGCAGGTTCAAAGAACCACATAGGAGTGTATCAAGACAAGTGGACAACTTCCTTCCTGTTTGAGAAAGAGAGAGGAGAGAGAGAGAGAGAGAGAGAGAGAGAGAGAGAGAGAGAGAGAGAGAGAGAGAGAGAGAGAGGATCTTGTTTGCAAGAGGAATGGGAATTTCCTGGCACAAGTATTGACTCTTGTTCTGTAGACCAGGCACCTGGCCCTTAACACTTTCACTGATCAGCTAGTGAACAAGAAGAATCTAAACTTGGTCAGTTTTTCGTCTCCTAGACATAGCTAACAGACATTTTGTTTCCTCTCACTCCTTTTTGTTTTCTCCAAATGTTCTGATTCTTGCTACATTGAGCCCACATGCCCTTCAGTTACCTTGAACTGAATATACTATTCTACTTCCAACTGAAACAAGCCTACTCTAAAGTAGCCTTTCTCAGACTTTTCAGACAGAAGTCCCTTTCTATAATTCTAAAACGGCCTCTTATTTTCCTTTGACTTTTTTTCCATGATAATTTTCATTTAGCTGTTTTTCTAGCAAATGCCTTCTCTGAAGAAAATCCAGCTTTGAAATAGATTATTAAGAATTTCACTTAGGTGTTGGTGATAAATATGCAAAATAACACTGAATTATCATTTTGGAGTATGTAGTCTTAATTTAAATTTTTTAAATTGAGTTCTTGAGAATTTCATACATCTTTATCATATTTAGAACCCCCATCTGCATTTCCCCTTAATCCCCCAACCAGTTTTGATTCATTTTTTCATGCATGTTAAGTCCTATGGAGCCAAGTTTCTGTCCTCAAATGTCCCTGAGTGTGACTCGATCCACTGGATGCTGCATAACCTATTTAGTGTTATTCTCTTAAAGTAAACCAACTCTCAGTTTCCCAGGAGAGCACTTTTAATGGCACCCAACTTTAACGCCAGCACTTGGAAGGAAAAGGCAGATCTCTGAGACTGTATGTAATCATACATACATACATACATACATACATACATACATATATACACACATACATATAGTCTGGACTGTATCTATGATTATATATAGTCTGGACGACATAGTGAGCTCCAGTCCAGCTGTGACTACAGTGAGACTCTGTCTGAAAAAGACCAAAAATTATAAATAAATAGGTAAACAGAGCACTTTTAGGTTCATAGCCATATTGAGTTGTGGGACAGCAATCCTGGACTCAGGCTTATCTTAAGATGAGGCTACCAGTCTGCTTAGCACTCGAGGCAGAGTAAAGGTTGCAGGGCACACTCTATTGTCAGCTAGCATGGGCTCAGAAGTCACAAGTTAGCTTGCTTGTCAGCATGCCCTTCTTGTGAATATGCCCCATGAGCTGGGATGACTCTAATGGTGTGGAGGTGTAAGATTGGCCACTGGGAGGTGATGTCACATGACATAGCAGCTCTCCGCCCTAAGCCTATTGGCTGCCTGTTGCATAGAATAAACAGATTTTCATGATTTTCTCTATCTGACATGGTCCCAGAGCTGTTATTGCACACATCCTTGGTCGTGGGGCCATCAGTCCCACAGCTGGTTCTTCAGCTCATTTGGTCATGGGAGGCAGCAACTCTGCAACCATGTGTTTGGCCATGGGTCTATCAGTCTCACAGCTGTGTGTTTGGCCACAGGGCTATCAGCCCTGGGCGGTCTCTCTTCAGCCTGTCCAACTGTGGGGTCAACAGCCCCACAGTGAGTGGAAAACACCAAGCAAGCATTCCCCAGTATCCACAGCCTTACTATTAACATTCTGTGCCGGGACAGTCCTTATAAAAATTGAGCACAGGAAATGATGGACAAGGAACTACCCTCCAAGTTGACCTCTGGCTTCTATGCAAGAATATGCACTTACAGAGAAGAGGGAAGGAGGGAGAAAGGGAGGGAGGGAGGGAGAGAGAGAGAGAGAGAGAGAGAGAGAGAGAGAGAGAGAGAGATCCAGGCACAGCCAGACGCTGGAGCCAAAGCAGCACTGGCATTCCTCCTACCTGAGGAAGCAGAAAGCCCAGCGGTCATCTGAAATCATTACTTCCAGCAAGCTTATTTTAGACTTAACCACACAGGATCAGTTTGTTACATCTTCTGTTGCCATAGGAATAAATAAATTAATTAATACAATTGTCTGGGTACAATGGACATAGTTTATTTGTTCCATTTTTTCCCTTTTAGAACGGAACACCTGTCAAATTGAAGGGCTAGAATTCCCCCGTCAACTTTGCCTATCATAATTTGGATAACAATATACTCTTACCAATAATTTTTAGAGATAATAATTTTTGTTATTTGTGTATGAGTGCATTGCCTGCATGTATGTGAGTGCACCCAAACCATGCAAAGCTGTGGAGGTCAGAAGAGGGCATCAGATTCTCCTGGAACTGGAGTTAAGGACAGTTCTTAGCCACCATGTGTGCTGAGAAATGAACCTGGGTCCTCTGCAAGAGAAGTCAGTGCTCTTAAGCTTTGAGTCATCTCTCCAGCCCCAAGATATTAAAATTTTTAATGATATTTGTATTTATTCTTTGAGAATTTCGTACAGTGTATTTTAAGCATATCCAGACCCCCTCCTCCATCTCTCTCAGACCCACCCTCAGCTCCCTACCCCTCTAAAAATAGAGACTAGGAAGATATTAAAAATTTTTAGCTTGGATTCATCATAACATTAACACTGTACAGAGAACATTTGCATTTTATTTTGTTTCTCACAAACTGTGCAGTAATCAAATTACTGCACAATTGTGACCATTTTTATGGATGATATGTACAAGAGTTGGGGCTTGTTTTCAAGCAAATTACAGAGAGTTCTTAACATAATAAAATTTTCAAAACTGACTTGGTAGAATAAATAAATCTTTTTTTCCAGGTTTCATTACAAATCCGAGCCAAAGGTTACACATGCCCACAGAAATAGAGTTTCAGAATCTGGTCTCTGCTTTCTGAATCTTGCATTTTAATTGAGTAGCTCAGGCTTGCCAGTGAAGAACTGCCTAAAGATATGTGGAACCCCAAGAAATCTTGTCCCATTTCAAACTTGCCATGTTTGGGAAGGGGAGAAGAAGAAATGTTAGGGCTATTTTTAATAAATAAAAACTACATGGGACTGGAGAGATAGCTCAGTGGCCACTCTTGCAGAGGACTTGGATTCAGTTCCCAGCACTCACACTGCAGCTAACAACCATCCATAACTCCAGTTCTGGGAAATTCAATGCCCTCTTCAGACTTCCTAGGGCAGTGCAAGATTTCTGTGGACTTATATACATGAGGACAATACATTTATATGCATAAAAATAATAAAATATTTTAAAATAATTTAAAAATACAAATGGGTTTATTTGTGATAATTTGCAATGGCAATAAATTACATGTGCATTGATCAAGAATGAAGGTTCTGCATAGCACTTGTGCATGCTTTCATGATTGCTGTGAGTTCATATGAGCAACTGTCTGGCTGTCTAGAGGCCTGTTTCCTTGTGGTCATCTGCCACCTTTGGATCTTACAATCTTTCAATCCCCTTTTCTGCAATGATCCTGGAGCCTTTGGAGGCAGAGGTTTGAAATAGGTGTCCTATTCAGGGATGAGCACTCTGAGGCTTCTTGTTTTCTACGCATTGGCCGGTTTGGTGGGGGGAGCAGCAGGGGGACCTGAGATAAGGGAGGGGATCTAAATATCATTGAACTATATTTTATGGAAATAAAAAATTCAATAAAAATTAAATTTAAAATAATGAAGGCTATGAGGTTACAGTATGTAGATTTGCATCCCCAATCCATCCTTTGTTACCTGGGATTCTTGAGCAAATTAATTTGTTTAAATACTCCAAATATCAATTGTCTCTTTTAGAAAGTAGAATCTTTCCTAAGGTTATGGGAGGATTATACAAAGTGAAAGGCATAGGAAGTGTTTCCCATAGTGGATCTGGGGAGATGGCCCCATGCTGGATAAAGTACTTCCTGTGCAAGCAGGAGGATCTGAGTTACAGTCCTTAGTACCCACATAAGAAGTGTACATAGCATGCACTTTTGTAACCCCAGTGCTGGGTAGGGCAGAGACAGGAAAGCCCAGGAGGCTCCTAGCCAGCCAGGCTGGCCAAAGTGGCAAGCTCCAGGTACAGTGAGAGAATGTGTCTCAAAAAATAAGGTGAGAGTCACTTGATATCAACCTCTGGATACTACACAGTTCACATACACACACACACACACACACTCACATATACACACCATAGTAACTCCTAGCATATAACAAATTTCAATCAATATTGGAGATAACTACTATGATTGAACAGACTGTCACATTTGCTTGCTGGAATTCCAGCAGCTTTGATGATAAGGATGTTTCTATCACTGCGATCAGACACTGTGACTAGCCATTAATGATCACTTTAATTAAAATTAGATAATTAGTTCATGGCTTAATAAGTGCTATGTTTTGGCTGAGATATGTCAAAACAAAATATTTGAAAATAAAGGAGACAAAAGAAAAGATGGAATCTGGGTGGTGACAGGTAACAGATTTCTATCACAGACTGAATGTGGAGAAATGTTCTCCCCCTTTTCCTTTCCTCAAGATCTCTGTCCTTCAGCCATGCTGGGTTCTTCTGAAACATCATCTCTATAGAGTGTGCGTGTTTGATTTTGTGTGTGTGTGTGTGTGTGTGTGTGTGTGTGTGTGTGAAGGGTGTCTATATCATTTGTACTTGCTGGTTTAGGTGTGTTCACTTGTGTGCACATCCACACAAATCAGATCACATTTATAAGTTCTGCTGTAGCAGATGTGCTTTGTCATGCTATGCTTTTCTTCAGTGTTTTACTTTCCTACTAGACTGTAAGCTCCATGAGAATAGATACTGACTCTGAAGCTTCCTTCATTTGCCAGACATGTTGGCTAATAGATACTGCTCAAAAAATGTGAGCTGGCTCACTGGCAAGAAGAGGTAAGTAAACAGGTCTCTCTGTGTTCCCCATCTACTGTCCTCATCTCCATTCATGGTAATAATTCTCAAAACAATGCTTGCATCTTACAGGGTAGAAAATAAAAGACAGTTCTTATATGAGATAGTGGACATGCATGCTTTTACTTTTATTGATCTCTTTGCTTTTAATTCTGCTGCTGCCACAAACCCCCAGTGTCTCCCAGATTTTCCATTGTGGTACCTTCCAATACCACTGGAAGTTACTGAGCTCAACATTAGAAGGTGGAACATTTGGAAATTCTTAAGCTCATTCATTTACTTATTCAGTAATACTTTAAAGGCCAGTGAGATGACAAAGTAGGTAAAACGTTTGTCATCCAACTTTAATGACTTCAGTTTGATCCTGGGAACCACAATGGAAGGAGAGAACCAACTCCCCAAACCTCAAAGCCTGCCCTCTGCCTTTCACATATGAGCTATGGCACCCTCATCTCTCTCTCTCTCTCTCTCTCTCTCTCTCTCTCTCTCTCTCTCTCTCTCTCATCTCCCTCTCACACAAACGTACATAATTATAATAACATAATCTTTCAAAAATGTTGTAGGAGTAGCTGAGAACTACAATACACTCTTTCTCATCTTGACCTTAAAAAGTAGATATTATTAGTATCTCCTCTCCAAAAAAGAAGAAAATTGAGGCAGGTAATGAAATGATTTGCCAGAGTCACAAGCACAGCAAGGTATAAAATGTGGATTTGAACTTGTCTTTTTTTTTTTAATTATTTTTTATTAATTTTTTATTTATTTCTGTATGTGTATGAATGTACTGTCTGCATGCAAGTCTGTGCACCCGTGTCGTGCAATGCCGCGGAGATCAGAAGACGGTCTCGGATTCCCCTGGAACTGGAGTTCTCCTGGAACTGGAGTTCAGACGGTTCTCGGCCGCCATGTGGGCGCTGGGGATCGAACCCGGGTCCTCTGTAAGAGCGGTCGGCGCCCTTAACCGCTAGGCCATCTCTCCAGCCCATGAACTTGTCTTTTTTAACCAAGATGCAATTTTTGGTACTTCGTGAATCTTGATATTTGCAACTATTTGCCAAGCATACTTGATGCCAGAAATTCCAAAGCCCTCAAGTCTTAGAGCTTAGTCTTAGAGAATCTCCAAGTGGGTGAAGAATTTAAACCAAAGACTTAACAGGAGCTAGGCTAATAGCTGATCTACTAGGGTGAATTGCATGGTAAGAAGTGCAGCCAACCACCAAGAGGGTACATCTCCTGCTACCTGGGAGGAACAGTCCTTTGGTTGCCACTGTAATCCCACTTGTACCTGAACAGCCATTGACATTCAAATAAGGAGCGCTGGTAAATCCTGCACCTGACATTGTGGGACAAAATTTAATCCTCAGCTTCCCTGTGAAATCCTCCTGCCACCCTCTCCCCTTAGTCTATGATCAGTTTTTTCTTGAACTAAGTATACACTTTAAAGTGCTTTTAATAGTGTATTTTGAAGTATAATACTTCTCCTTAAAAAGAGAGAAACCCCTTTAATCCCACCACTCTGAGGCAGAGGCAGGGGTTCTTTCTAAGATGAGACTAGCCTGGTTGACTAAGTAAATGCCAGGCCAGCTGGGGCTAGGTGAGGTGGTGACCCTGTCTCAACAGAAGAAGATGATGATGAAGAAGAAGAAGAAGAAGAAGAAGAAGAAGAAGAAGAAGAAGAAGAAGAAGAAGAAGAAGAAGAAAGAGGAGGAGGAGGAGGAGGAGGAGGAGGAAGAGGAGGAGGAAAGAAAACAAATTCTAGCTTTGAAAACATGTGATATAATTTCTGCATCTTTATATTTTTTTTAGAAAATGAAAATTGCAGAATTCCACACACTCTTGAAAAAGTAAAATTACTTTTGTATAGGAATTTTCATTTTCCTGTTTTGTCTTAATTTTGATAATTTGTGTAACTTTTAAGGAGAGTAGCACCTTTTTCAATGAAATTTCTTATAAGTACTCTGGAATTCAGGTGTGGTTCAAAAATTTTCCAGAAATGCTAAGCTGGCCATTTGCAAGATGCAGGAAGAATTCTTGTGGCTAAGTCTTGAATCACTCACACTACAATTTCTTCTTTAGTTAACTTTTTTTTTAAATAAAGGTTAATATTTCTCTGAAACTATTAGTATATACTACCCTGATGTAAACTTTGAAATGATATAAATCCTAGGATTTTAATTTGAAAATAATGTACATGTTTCCTTTGTTTAGCATAAATTTAAGTTATTAAGCCATTATTAACATTCTGAGGAACATTTTCAATATATTATTCTAGGATTTTCATTTAAAAGAAAAATTTACCTTATTAAGCTTAGCATTTTCTCTCTAGCAATGTGGCTAATTATACATTTTATGGTTTGATATCTTCAAAGGCCTTGTAAACAGGAATATTCATTCCCTCTCTTTCATAAATATATTTCATGCTATCCTTCTTCCTTTGTTTTTCATTCCAGAAATGTTTTCTGCACAATGCAGTGCCCTGATTTTGTGGTATTAGTAGAATAATTGCTGTTTTGTCTTCTCTTTGAGCTTACTAAATACACATGGGCTTGCAGGGGGCTGTGGTAAGACAAATTTTATAACACAGAAACCAGCATTTTTAATTAATTTTGTTTTTATCATAATTAATAGATCATGAAAAGATGTGAACTTAAGCTCTTGAGTGTTACTAGCTATTAATGAGGTCAATAAATATTTATTAAGCACCTATTATGCTCTTGACCCTGTGATATGCTCTGGAAATCTAAACATGAACAAGGCAGCATCATCATGGCCTTTTTTTATATATAAGATGTTAGACTCTTTTTTTAAATTTTTTATTTATTTCTGTATGTGTATGAATGTACTGTCTGCATGCAGGTTTGTGCACCCGGGTCGTGCAATGCTGCGGAGGTCAGAAGATGGTGTCGGATTCCCCTGGAACTGGAGTTCTCCTAGAATTGGAGTTTCAGACGGTTCTCGGCCGCCATGTGGGTGCTGGGGATCGAACCCGGGTCCTCTGTAAGAGCGGTTGGCGCTCTTAACCACTAGGCCATCTCTCCAGCCGCACCATGGCCTTTTATAGAATTTAAATTCCATGGCAAGTGAAAGAGGAGCCAAAGAAAATAGGCTTGCTGGAGTAGAAAACCTGTGGAGCGGCAGATAAAATTACAATGCAAGTCTGTGATGGGGTGCTTTTTTAGAGTAGCAAATAGCCCCATAAAATCAACTGGTCAAGACTGTAGCTATAGTCTTTATGTTGGGAGCCCCATCTTTCCAGTTTCACTGGTCAATCATCTAGTCATAGGACCACCCCTAAGAAGGCAGGTTCACCTTAAGTCATGCTAAATAGATGGGCAGAATACCTAGTGTGTTAATGAGTTAGTGACCTTTTCCTGTCTGGATTCCCACCCCCCAGTGCAGTACTTCTGGATCCAGTCACAGGCGTGTAGGTCTCTGTAAGCCTACGTTTCTGAAGAATTTAGAAAAGTATAATCTCTTCTTCTTGTCCCTTCTCTAAACATGCTTTCTTTAATGCTTTGGGCTGCCCTACATCTTGTACCTCTTTTCTCTAAAGCCCTTTCCTTGTGGCTGCCTGCCAGCGGGCCACCTGTCTGACCTCCTTGCAGGTTGTGAACTTGCTTGGCTTCCTGGCATTTTTCTTTCTCCCTCCCATTCTCCTCCAAGGCAGCTGAAGAGATCACAGCTTGCCCGCCCTGAGGTTTTTCTTTAACTTCTAATACAATTGTTCTAAAGATACTGTTTGGGTCCATTCTTAAATTCTTTTTTTAAATTATTTTTAAGGGATTCTACAATATAATGACACAGTCGTTTGCAGATAACATTGATGTTACTCAGTATGTCATACAATTAGGTAATTGGTGCATTTTGCAAGTATCTATGTCCAAATTTTGAACAACCCAAGGTTCCCATAGTCCAGTTGGAGAAGCTTGTATGCACAGGCAAGTTGATCAATCAGGAGTCCAGACTATATTCCTATAGTCTCATGATTTTATGAAAGCAACTAAGAACCCTCTAGGGGACAATCTCTCTCCATGTTTCACTTTCAGATTAGGGTTAAAACCACAGATTTGTTCATGCACATTAACTTGAAGGTATTTTAAGATAGATTACTCTAATTCAAACATAGCAATCATTCCAGGTAAGTAGCTTAAGGTAGGAGGGTTTATTCTCAGGGAAAAGAGGAGCTTTGTAAACTAGACTTGAAACAGGAAGTGAGTAGGAAGCCATTTCTAATGAGGCTTTTTTCTGTCATGCTCTCTGCTTCTCTCTGGTCTTTATAAACCACTGTTCTCTCTTCTTATTGCAAATGTCTTGTAACAAGTGCTTACAGACCCTAGTGTAGATGAAGTGCCAGCTCAGTTCCTAGAGCATAGAATTGACTTTCCTAAATCTCACCTTCTTAAAGGAAAACTAAGCTTCAGATTCTCATTTTGAGTAGAGATTGTTAGACTTTGTCCTTGCAACCACGCACTATTGTTGAATAAGGGCCTAATGACCCTTAAACTGTGAAGATCATATAGAGACTAGTGGATGGTTTTCCTCCTCATCAGACTACTTTAAATAATGTACCAATCTGGGCACAGAAGTGATTTATGGAATACAAAAATCTGAGAAAATTATATCAAGAAAATGATTCCGTTTATCAGCCATATCTCCCAACACCATCTCTTATGGTGGTCTTTTATACAGGTGATAATTAAATTTCCAAATTCTACTTGGACCTAATTTTCAACTATCCAGTATGATATTGTAAAATCTGTAACATCATTTTGAAAATGAAAAGAAGTGTAATATCTACACTGTGCTTTCATCACAAGGAGCCAGTCTCACAAAAAAGAAGACAAAAATGGATGCTATTAAGATGATATGCTACTTTTCCTTTTCTTGATGGATGCTATCTTTCCCAACAAGTAGGTGACAATAGCTATTTTCTTTTTTTTTGCCAAGGAAATAGCTTTAGGGGTTGAAGTACTTGTTCAGTGGAGGACAACGTTAGAACACATCCTCAACAGGAACATTTCAGAGATTTGTTTTATAATTATCTCATCAAGCCACCAAATATTAGATGCTTCCCTTGGAAACTAATGTTGAATTAGCCAGTTTGATCAGTAAGTCACTAAATCATATTATTTTGCTTAGCTTGTTTGTTTGAATTATAGCTTTTTATTTTTTATGTGTGTGAATGTACTGTCTGCATATAGGTTTGTGCACCTGTGTCATACAATGTCGAAGAGGTCAGAAGAGGGTGTCAGATTCACCTGGAACTGGAGTTAAAGATGGTTCTCAGCCCAGCTGCCATGTGGGTGCTGGGAATCGAATCCAGGTCCTCTGCAAGAGCAGTCAGCGCTCTTAACCATTAGCCCATCTCTCCAGCCCAAATTATAGCTTTTTTTTTTAATATTCCATCACAATATCCTAAAAGAAAGCAAGTTCATAAACATGCATTCATCCATCCTCTATTACATACCTAAACCTGTGAAATCAACACAATTAATGGAGATCCCTGCACTTCATTCCTGGCACAGATCATAGAGTTTGTAATCTCGTCACATATCTGCAAGATGAAAACCAGCTTTGCTGGTTCAGCAGGTAAAATCGATGCTTCAAAATAAAAAGCTTCTGGGTCTCTGTTATTGAATGTAATGGTCCAAATAGAAATTCTGGTTGTCCAGGCAAAAATATTACCAGGAATCCCTTTGTCTGTTTCTAATTAATTCTATCTCTAGATCCCCAGTCTTATTCATCCCACTTAGATAAACGTTTATGTAATGAAACAGCAGGCAAGAACTAGTTGCTTTTGCCTTGCTTGAAATACCCTGTGGAGTTATTTTCCCAGAAGCAAACTCAGTCCCTGTGACTGATGACCACCAAGCCCCTAACTCCTGTAAGTAAGCAAATCAGATGGTTTATCTGTTGATAAATATCAATATTGTCCACATCCCTCACATACTATTTTGGCTGTATGTTTTCCTATAACATTGTAATACATTCGAAATTAGTAGCAGCCCAATGAAGAGGTCCTCAAGAGCCTACAATCTCCCAGAGAATGGAGAGAAATACTTGAATGGCTTTAGGATACTGGCAGTTTCTTGCTTACAATGAGGCTTTCAACTCAGTTGACAAAATGAATTCCATTATAATTCAGCCATATGTAAGTATGTAGAATTTTATTAGCTTTCAATTTATATGAATGGGTTCCTTGGAACATGGGCGTGCTAATAAATATAACAAGCAAGTCCTTGGAAAGAACATGAAAAGCAGTTCAGAATTTTATTTGCTTATTATTTATATATTTACTGCTCACAGTGTTAGGGAGACACTGGGTCACAATTTGATTTGAAATCATTCTGCCAATGTTTGGGACTTTATATCTTTTCCAGTTTTCCTTTGGCTTAGGGCATGCAGATTAGATTTGTGTTTATGCTTATTCTTTCCTGTTTGATATCATAAGACAGTAGACAGAGACCTGGCAATCTGTACCAACAAAATGGGATGCAAATCTGGGGATGGTGAAGCCTGGACTGGGCTGTAGATTTTACATATACTATCATGATGACAAGCAAGAGAAAAATTGCTAATCTTCTGTAAATGGCCTCTGGTATGTTTCCCATCACCCAAACAGTTGTGTTCAGAATTTACATATTTCAGAAAAAGCATGGGTAGTTGTTTTCTGTGTTTTGGCAAACACTGCATCTGTGTCTCCAAAAATGCCTTTCTGACCTAGATATGTATCATCACCTGCAATTTGTCTAAAGGGAAACCTTGACTCAGATTATGCAAATTAATTTGGCAAAGTCACCCTGGAAGAGCTTGGACTCTAACCCAAAACTTTCCCACTAAGACTCTGATCCAAACATCCCACTAACCCCCACCAAGGTAAATTTTTAGACTCTACTAAAGTCTCTCAGTCTCTGAGCTTCATGATTATTCATCTACATAATAGGAAATTAATACCTGTGCTGTTTACTTTCCCAGAATAACACAGAAAACATTGAAATAACATGAGAAAACACTTCATGAGCTTTTAACCACTGCAGATCCGAGTGGTATTACTATAATGAGGACAGAATAAGCATATACAGTCCTTGAACTGAGAACACTGAATCTTCATGGCTGAGTAAAGTAGGCAGATGAACAAGAAAACACATTATGTATCTCTCCACATATTCTCCCTTGAAATGAAAC
>VZQC01009057.1:350148-405795 GCA_009823505.1 Rhizomys pruinosus | reverse complement strand
AAAAAAAAAAAAAAAAAAAAAGAAAAATCTATTCATTGCAAATGGACCAAATTCTTGTTGCTTTTTCCAATAAAAAGCATATATATGACAGAGTTCAGAGAATCTGGAGGATGGTCTACGAGGAGTCCAAGTGGGGATCTAAATATGATTAAGATTTATTTTATGAAATGTAAAATAATCAATAAAAATATATTAAGAATGAAAAAATCTAAAGATTTTGGAAGTGTGATGTACATCAGTGCCTGGGTACTTTAATTTACTTCACTCTAGAAAAGTAGAATCCTAAGCAGTACATGATGTTGGGACCATTACCATTCAGAAGAAGCCTTCTGCTCCCTACCTCTCCTCCCTCTGAATCCATAGAACATGAGCAGGCTACAGGATGCCCTGCTTAATGCTCTATCTTCTATAATTATGTTTCTTTTTAAACACATTCATCAGCATACTGAGAAGAACCCTAGTTATTTCTTTAGACTTTGATTTGCACTTTAAACCTTCAGATTTTGCATTTTTGATGTAAATAGCAATGCTGAAGGAAGGACTAATCGACAGGGGTAAGGTACTGGCATGGGTCTATATGGACATTTCTTTGGGGTTTGTGTCTGTTGTTGCTCTCTGGTGACAATAGTACCTTTGAAAAGAATCTAGCATAAGCATGGGCTGTGGTATATTATTACCTAGGGCTCATTGCTGTCCATACTTCTGTCTTTTGCTGAATCATTACAGTTCTCCAACACTCTGTGTTGATTATAGTCATGTGAACTCTTCATGGCTCAACAACACAAGGCTAAATGCTACCATAACCAAAAAATATGGGGAAAAGGAAGGTTCAATTTCAGAATGCTAATGATTAAAAACAACATGTTGTGGATAATTTCTAAAAACAGATATTAATCAGCAAGTCAAGGAAAGGATTAGAAAACTTGGGTAGATCTGTAAGTCTTAAAACACTTATGGCAGGTGACTCCAAAGATCATGGCCAACTTTAATGCACATTTTATTCACAGTGCTTTGAATAGCTTGTCCCCTGTCTCCCAAGGAACTCCAAGAGATAGAGTGAATCTTATAAGAATTTCTGTGTAAGGCTGGGAGAGAGGATTAGCACTGATAACATTTATATTATAATGACTATGCACTCTTCACAGACCAAGTCATTGAACACTTACTAAGAGTCACACACTTTATATACATTGTCTTAGGTATTTACTATACATATTTTTTGGTCTTTTTTGAGACAGGGTCTCCCTTTAGTCCCAGCTGGCCTGGAGCTCAATATGTAGAACAGGCTGGCATTGAACTCATAGAGATTTGTCTGCCTCTGCCTTATAAGTGCTGGGATTAAAGGCATGTGCCACCACACCCAGCTTTACTATATATGTTAAGCCTAGGGAGTGTTGTCCCTACTTTATAGACAGAGAATTGATGCTCAAAGAGTTGGATGAGCATGCTGAAAGTCCCTGTAAATGACTGATGGATAAAGGCTCAGGTTTAAGCACTATTTGGAGTTTCAAGCTAGACCATATGATTCACAGGAGTGCTCTCTTCAAGACATAAGAAAGCAAGGAAAATCATACCAAATAAAAGTTCTGATCAGTAGCTCTCGAAAGAAAACAATTTAATCAGTTTTTATGACTGAAGGTTTTTCTGTTAATTTAGCAAAGGATGGCTGTGTATCATTATAGCTAGGATGTAATTTCATTTATTTTTGTATCACCTTTTACAGAGGGCATTAAGCAAAAGAATGACCCTCCCACCTTTAATGTGTATCCATATAGACTTTATTGCTTTCTCTTACAGTGTTGTCAGTATGCTCTTGTTTTATTCTATCACTTGTTTATAAATGTTCAAAGGCTTGAGGTGACACTGTTTTGACTGAATATTTAATAGCTTATTATTACTTTCTTCAGACATAAAGTTCATCAACTATCTATCACTGATATCCAAATGGCAGCCACCCAGTACAGCACATAGTAGGTGTTTAGCAGATATGAAATGAACATTTAAACTGTCCCCCATGGAACTGAACTAAATACATTCCAATTGGCATGCTTCTCATAACCGAAGAGGACCAAGTCCTAAAGGAAAGAGAAACCTGGTATTTCCCTAACAGTGAGGGCCTTTTGTCTCTGTCCCTACCATCTCTCTGTTGTCTCCAAATATATAGCTATCTACAGAGAGAAAAGACAAATTCCAGCATGGTAATTGCAGGAACTGGCTGAGATCAACCCAGTCTTTCTATGGCTTAAAGAGAAAAGAATGTGAATAGGGTGTTAGTTCCTCATTTACAGAAATTTCTTTATGGTTTTCCACTACCCTAGTTATAAACTCCTCAAAGATGGAGATTGTATAGTCGATGCACCACCTTGCCTTAAAATATACAATGAATAAATTTTCAAAAGAAGTGGAAACATCCAACCATTTGGGGCTGGAGTGGTCCCTGTCATAATGGTTGCCATTTCCTGGTAAGGAGATAATTAGCTCATAAGTATGGAGACTGACTGCCAATATTAAAAGATAAAAATTTTAGATGAAAGGAAGAATGGAAGAAAAAAGTTGAAAACCCAAAATAGAAGGGAAAATTTGACAGATCAAATAAGGACTTTGAGCAGACAAGCCTCTGGTTTGCCAGAGTACAAGTCAACCATGTTGGATTTTCTGTCCTCTTCCCCATATTCTTTATGATGGTATTTTTTTTTTTGGATTTTCCTCTGGGGTTCTATGGGGCCTAACAGATTACTCAACATTTTTATTTCCTTATAGAAAAGAAATCTAGTCCTTTTAAATGTCTTTTTTTCCAAAGAGGAAGATAAAATTAAACATGAGACTATGAAAAGCATAAATATAGGATAGAGATATAATATTGGGGAAAGATATGCAAGTTGAACAAAAAGTTAGAAGTTCTCTGCTTGGGGAAAGGCCATTTCTGTTAAAATGAACCTGGGTGAAAGTGGCAGCATGGAGCCATGAAGGCAGTACTTGGGTGCTCCCTAGAGCTACAGAGAAGAAGTTTCTTTTACTCTTTAGAGTGCTCCTCCTCAAAAGATCTTTTTCTTTCTCTCCAGATGTATATACACAGACACACATGCACACACATGCACATACACACAGATATGCACACAGACACAGGTATACAGACACAGACAGAGACACACATAGACACACACTCAAACACACACATACACACATACATAGATAACATACATCACAGGCCAGATGAAGACCATTTTATTACAGAAATATTGTCTCATATCCCTGGGTTAAATAAAATAAAATAGTGACAATTTGCACAATTTAATTGTCCAAAATTTTAATAGATGTAAATGTGAACAAAGTAAAATAACTTCCCAGTCTTCAGTAACTCTTTCTGTTTTGATGCTCCTGCTTCTCTTGTGCCTAAAGTCTGTGCTCAGCTTACCTACTGGGCATCTCTTCTTCACCGCCATTTTCCTACTTCCCTACATTGACACTAAAAAGTTCCCTTCCTTTATTTACAGAGGGGTTTTCTTTTCTTCTTTCAACCCTATATTTTATCTTTACATGTCTGAAGAAAATCTAAGTCATCTATTAAAAATTAAAAAACAAATGAACTTGGTTCCCTAAAAGTTGAGTCATTCTCTTAACTGAAAAATACATTTTATGCCTTCAATTTAAAAACCATCTAAATTATAAAAGTGAATCCTCATTTCTCAGTATAATTTCTTCTTGGGTCATGAAAAAACCCATACAACCAATTTCCCTTTGCTAAGTTCTTGCATACAATGTGGCTGAAACAGATTTTATTTTGCTTTTTGTACAATCTATCTCATGAATTTCTATGGCATTAGGAAGAATAGATAGACCAGGGATATTTCCATATTCACAGATTTTCAAATGTATTTCTATTTTATATGTTTGAGTGTATTGTCTGGGTATATTTAAGTGCACACATGTTGTGCAGTTCCCACAGAGGATTTAAGAGAGTATCAGATCCCCTGGACCTGAAGTTATGAACAGTTGTTAGCTGCCATGTGAATGCTGGTCCTCTACAAGAGTATTCAATGCTCTTAACCACTTATCCATCTCTCCAGACCCTAAAATTTCTGGTTTTCTTACATATTAGAAGTGTGTATATGTATGCGTGTGTGTGTGTGTGTGTGTGTGTGTGTGTTACCTGCATGTACGTAAGTTTACCTGTGTCAGGAAATGCCCACAGAGGTCAGAAGATGGCATCAGATCCTCCAGGAACTGTAGTTACAGACATTTGTTAGCTGTCATGTGGTTGCTGGGAATCAAACTCAGGTCCTCTGCAAGAGAAGTCAGTGCTTTTAAGCACTGAACTATCTCCTCAGCCAGATTTTCAAATATTAAATGAGCTAAAAACCTATGAAATACAGCTAGGTACTGTTGATAGAAAAAAAGACAAAACTAACCATAGAACATTCTGGTTAAATGGAGAAATGACATTTATACTATTAAAATTTTACTGCCCAGGAACAATGCTATTCTGGATTAAGGGGATTTTTTTTTTAATTTTATTTATTTTCGTATGTGTATGAATGTACTGTCTGCATGCAGGTTTGTGCACCCGTGTCGTGCAATGCCACGGAGGTCAGAAGAGGGCGTCAGACACCCCTGGAACTGGAGTCAAAGACAGTTTTCAGCCACCATGTGGGTGCTGGAGATCGAACCCGGGTCCTCTGCAAGAGCAGTCGGCGCTCTTAACCACTAGGCCATCTCTCCAGCCCCCAAGGGGATAATTTTTATGAAGCAGTGTGAAATACTTATCTTTTCTCTAAAGTAACCCAAGTCCTCAGGACAGTCAAGGATAGCTTGTGTGAGGTCAGGTCTGCTATAATGAAGGCTCTTTTCATTCATATTCATAATTTGAAATGGTATTACAGCAGTCCAGATCTTCTGAAAACAGACACCAACAGTATTAAATGAGTAAGGACCTTGTTAAGAAAAAATTTTTGTAAAAGAATAAATGAGTAAGGAGCTGAGGAGGTGGAAGCAGCATCAATATGCCATGCAAGTCTTGTCCCCAGAGAGGAAGAGAGCAGAGCAAAGACTGCATGGAAGAATATTCAATTGAGTCTCATCCTGAGTTATTAGGGAGTCCTTGAGCTAAAGCTCACCTTTCCTGCAGAAATGGGTGTAGCCTTATAGCTCCTTCATGTGGCCTCAACACATAGGCTGTATGATTTTAAATAGCCTGTGGTTCTCAGTGATTATATTATAGTGAGTATAACCATGGTTATACTGCAGGCCATACAGTCACTAAGTACAACAGATGCTTGAGGGTCATACACTTCTAAATGGAAGCACCATGCACAGCTCTTCTCACTAAACAGGAAATGCAGGAAGGTATTCCTATAGATGACTTGAGTTTTGGAGTCAGTATCTCTGCCTCTATAGTGTAAAAGCTGTCTTCTTTTCTCCTGGTAAGAGGCAATTACCCCTCAGCATGAAGACTCATCTTACCCACTGAAACCCTGAGAGAAAGGAGTTGAAAGTAGGCCAGTGACAACTATACCTTATAATTCAGTGGTGCTTTTGTAGAATGTATCCTTGTCAAGGGATCCAGGATGACAAATATGCAAAGTCCATTAGGGGTGAGAGGTGAGGACGCTCCTGCCTCTGTCTCTTGGTTCTTATACCCATGTATTCTTAGTGGAGACAGTGCCATATAAAGTGGCAAATGTAGCAAATGTGTGCACCTGAAGGATGCACCCCATCCATTCAGAATGCTCCCGGAATTTGGAATTTCAGTCACATGATTGTATTCCTGAGGTAGTAATGACTGATACTTACTCCTCATATCCTGTCCCTTGCTGGTTGCAAATAGCTCAGAAGAGCTTTAATTCCTTTTATTAATGCCCTCCAGGCAGAAAAAGCATTCAAGGGGAGTGATACCTCTCCATAAAATCAGAAGCTACCAGTCTTTGTTGGATTCACCAAAGCTGCTCTTGACCTTTAGAACGGACCAACAGATATTGCATTGTCTTTTCAAATTATTACTTATTTCTTTGAGAAACAACCAGAGTTTATTGAAATTATCTACAAAACTGACACTCTCTTACCTGGGACAATAAACACAGAGAAGTTTCAAAGGAACAAAGTTAGGAAAGAAATCAGGTAGGTGTTTATGAACATTGTAGAAATGAAAGGACTGTACGAATGGTATGATAATATTGTGGTAATAAATTACACAATTTCTTTTTTGTGCTTATTTATCTATTTTATTAATATATTACAAATATAGCAAGTGGAGTCAGGCACAATGGTGTCAGACACAGCAGTGTGTGCCTCACAATCCCAGCCATTTGGTTCAGGAACAAAGACAGGAAAATTATTGGAGCCAGGGACTTGAAGACCAGCCTGAGCAATCTAATACCCTATCTCTTTTTTTATTTTTTTTCAGTTTTTAACAATAAATAATAATTTATGAGTACAAGCATCCTTCATGTAAAACCAATTTGCAAGCAGTTGTGCCCAAACCCACACAGCCCAAGGGTCCCACCATCCAACTGGGGGGCTTGTATGTTCAATCAAATTGATCAAATAAGTGTCCAGTCTATATTGCTGTAGTTTCACCATTCACCCCAATCACAGCCCTTACATTCTACCACACCCCCTCTTCCCGCAGATTGTTCCCTAGGCTTAGAAAAGGGGCAAAGGTGGATGAGAAACAAAACAGTCTACTTTCCCTGGAGCTGTCGTTTTGGACTCTGGTCAATTCTGGCTGTTTCCTTTCTTGGGCTGACAATTTGTCCAGGAATAACCTTTCAATCCTACTAATGAAGCACAAGTAATTAGATATATAGGTATTTAAACAGTACTAATTGTTATGGTAGGTTACTTTGGTATGGACACAGATGTTTGGATGGTATGTTAATCCACGAATTACGTTTTTTCTGTAAAATATTACAGGGTCTTACTGTGGCTTATGACATCTCCTAACCACTAGAGGATGTAAGCTTGTGGCATCAGCTGTGAATTATTCCTCCAAGGAGAGAGCTAATAGCCAATTAGATTTGGGATATACAGGCATATGGCTGCCACTGCTGCACAGTATTTCCAGGCAGGTGAGGTGTAGCTGGTGCTGACGGAGGAGTATTGCTTGACTCAAGGAGACCTACATTTGCTTTATTGGTTTAGTGGCCTTTGGTAACACTGTCTGGTATTCCAGAGACCAATTGTACACTTGCAAGTGCAGTCTCAATACATCTTTCCCATGCTTACATCAGGTCTTCAACAGCAGGGCTTTATCGCCTCTCTTCTTGCAGGTATCCAAGTTTACAGGCAAGAAGCCTTTACCTTTTGCAGGGGCTTGGATCCCCTGGCCAACATCTCCTTGGTAGAATAGTCCATTGCTGATATCAGAGCTCTCCTGTATTAATATATTTTGCTTAAGTGAACAGCTTAAGAAGACTTTAGTATTATATTTGGTTCTGAATAGAGAATAATCCTTTTCACAGTTCCTATGTCTATTAGCCAATTAAAGAAGGCAGTTTTACTGGTTTTATAAGAGATTACATCTATAACAGTTGGCTCCAATTTACAGTTAGAGAATGACCTCATCATCATCATCATATTCCTCCTTGTTCTATGAAGGAGAAGTAAGAATATCTCTCATATTAAAACTTTGTGGCACCTAGAAGGTAAGTTTCATTAGGACTCATTATAAATAGTTGTTATAAGTAGGATCCACAGAGGGGTTTGATGCCTGTAGTAGTCTGATGCTTTTCTTCCTTTCAGTGTTCAGATGGGCCAATCTTTCTGCTGGTACTTCCTGGTACATCCTACACAATGTAAAGCTGTGTCTTTTCTTTCTCAGCTGTTAAGTTGGTGACGTTTTGACCTGTGGGAACATACAAATCTTTTCCTGTACTTAGTTCTAAGATTTGAATTGCAAAGTTTTTAACAAAAACTTTTTTATTTTAGGTTTTTGTTTTTTGACCCATGAGTCTCAAAAAGACATTTGTAGTACACGTACCTATAGGCAGGAATCAAGGTGCAGATTTAATCAGATTCACACAAGCTATTTTGGGTGACTGTATGTCATTAATTTGGGAAGCAAACTTAATTTCTTAAGTTAAATCATCCTACAGGTAAAAGAGAATGTTACAAGATAATACTGTACAACAGAAAAATTATAGAGAACATTTATGTTTCATAATTTTGTCCTTATTTTTTTACAGGGAGATGCTGGTAAGTTAGAGTTAAGAGTAGACACTTAAGAAATTGTGTAATTTTCCAAGATCAGAAAATTACACAATTTCTTAAGTGTCTACTCTTAACTCTAACTTCCCAGCATCTTCCTGTAAAAAAAATAAGGACGAAATCATGAAACATCTTTGCTTTTCTTTTACAAGTATTTTCTAGTTTTCCAGTTGGCATTCTCTTTACAGTTTGCCTAATACCAAGTCATTCTAAACTTTTCTGTCTTGTCAAAACTTTAGAGCAGCAATATCAGAGATTTTTAAGGCATTTTCAGAGGGATTATATTTTATTAACAGATGTACCTAACCTGAACTTTTATAGGTAGTCCTTGTCATAATTACTTCCTTCCAAAGAGAGGTTAATATAAAATTTAAAATGTTTGCTGGTGAACCATAATCTACTTTAGAGATGGGATGGTAAAATGACTATACTGCGTGGGTTGTAAATCCTATTGTCTGCGTTGCTCTGGGCATCAAACGTCATTCAAAGGTATATCTCTGACTACAGGGAAAGGAAAGGGAGAGAGTAAGGTAAGAAATACATTTCTAGCCATTTTAATATTAGGATATGACTATTTTGTGTTCAATATATTCAAAAATTTTTGAGGATTTCCTTATGTTAAAGCAAGGGATTTGCTATTCAGTAATGGGGAATACATCAGGGAGAGTGGTCAGGGCTCATGGTTTGTAAGAATGAAATCTAAGCTCTATTCTACATAGTTGCTCAGCTGGCTTCTTTGCCAAGCTTGCAACGAAGCTGAGTCAGTTGGTTCAAGAGATCACGCAGCCATGGTAAAGTCAGATTGGCTTAGTGTTTCTCCAAAGGAAAAAGGAGCTAATTTGAATTGTGCAGATTGTCTTGTCTTACATATGTGCCTGTTTCATTAGTGACTTTAGATCCCAGGAGAATTGCTGCAGAGTGCAGGCTCTGTTGACCCATGTTTCAACTTTGTCTCGTTGAAGAAACCCAGAGACCATTTACTAGATGAAAGCAATAAGAGAGAGAGGAGCTCTCGGTGCTCAAGTATAAAGGAATTAGGGGCTGATTCCCAGGTCTTTTTTTCAGGAGGTATTCTTTTCATGTAAATCAAAAAGAGCCATTTTTCCTTAGTCTCTAAAATTTGGTTCTACTTTCCCTCAGAAGTATGACAAATTATTTATCAGTCTTTTTTTCCTGCCTGAATTAGCAAGGACAGCTACATGAGCTCAGCCTCTGGGTCACCCAATGATTTATGAGATGTCATGTAGAACAGGAAATGAAATTACTGAGGACTCACTACACTTGCTTTATAAAATCTCTTCTGCTATTTATTTTGTGGGATTTTCTGAGTTACAAGCACAGATTGAATTTACATAACTTGCTAAGAAATAGATAGGTAGATACATAGATTGATAGATAGAAACAAGCATAAATAGTTTCATAAGCAGATACTCATTTGCTTTCCATAAAAAAAATTAAAAACTCAAAAACCATGTCTATTTGTTCTCAAGTTACCAACAAAATAGCTGAGGGGAGGAGAACTTGAAAAATTTGCCTGAGGTCACATGGCAATTAGTTTGTGTATCTGGGAGCTGCAAGGTGAACCAAATAATCCTATCAGTTGGCTCTCTGAACCCTCCCTGTACCATAGTGCCCTTTGCTAGAAAAGACAAGACTGTATTCTCTATGATCATATTTACAATCTATCTGTGAAATAGAAGAACATTTGATACACATAGGTTAATAAAATTGGAATCCAAACAACCAAGAGGTTTTGATTTGTCTAATCATTCCAGTTGAGTGGTGGGACGTCTAGAGGAAGTGAAAAAATGCTTCTGGATGTGTCAGTGTTCTAGTTTGCCTTCAAGTGCTATGACAAAATGACTGACCAATACCAACTTGCAGAGGAAAGGGTTCCTGCTAGAGCAGGAACCTGGAGGCCGGAGCTGAAGCACAGGCCATGGAGGAAAGGGGCTTACATGCTTGCACCTCTGGCCCAAAGTTCAGCTTTCTTTCTTTTGTTTTCTCCAACTTGTATTGCTTCAATACATCCATATATATATATATATAGAGAGAGAGAGAGAGAGATAAATATATACCTACATACATACCCATATCACCTGAGTTGGAGGATTTTCTTTCTTTCTTTCTTTCTTTCTTTCTTTCTTTCTTTCTTTCTTTCTTTCTTTCTTTCATTCTTTCTTTCTTTCTTCTTTTTGGCCAAAAGATGTCATGTGTTCCCCAAGGAAGTGCTTGAAGGTTCCTCCTTGGCAAACCCAAACAACCATCAATCCTGCCCTGTGCTCCACACTGGGGTCCCTCCCCCCATGGTCACCCAAGTGAGGTCCAGTAAGCATGTATCCTGTCTTGATCTTCCTGCACTGGCCTCCATGACATATCCTGGATAGTCCAAATGGCAGCCTACACTCTGAAGAGGCTGAAATCCCAGTAGCTGCTCAGTCCACAAGCTGAATATCTCAGTAGTCCCCATCTGCATTGAAGGTTTGGAGGATTCTCAAGTTTTATATGTCAAGTACAATTTCTCAGACCTTACTGATTATTTCTGGTTGTACTTTCCTTTTGGATGCTTAAGGCCACACAGCCCAGATTAACCAAGGTTTTTGTTTTCTCAAGGTCAGTTTAGGATTTTGTCCTCAAGGGTGACTTGGGTTTTTTTTTAGGGGGAGCCCTGGCTCCTTTTGCCTTTCCAATCACCAGTTCCATCCACTTGAGGACAAAGTTAGGTCTTGCTAGACCAGGCTTCCCTTTTTGAAGCATGAGCAGACTTTCCGTTATAGACTGGACACTGGCTGAAGTCCCATTAGTGGATCTCCTAGACCTCCCTGCACAGGAAGACTGGTGGCTCACATTTGCAGGACATTTCAAGAGATGCCCCCCATACATAGTCCCCTGGGACTTAGTTGACCTCTGAGGGCAAGGAACAAAGTTATCCCTTAGGTCCCTCAGCCAAATTGGTATGGGTATTAAGTATGGTCATTAAGCACCCAAAAAGGCTAAGTTACACCAGCCTGATACATTGCACCTATACTAAAATTATATCTTCTGAAAACAAACTGTGTGTTATTTCCATATCATATTTCATGATTCACCTTTTTCCATTTTAACTTTATGTTACTCTAAAATATGTATATATGCCCACCATCATATACCAAAATCCATAGTCTGAAAATAAATGGTAGGTTAGTTCTAGAACCTGTCAAGGGATTCATAATATAAGAACACAGTTGTGTTCATATCGTGAGGAATATAACATTAATGTTGCTCAGTTTGCCTTATAACTAGGTAATTACTTTCTTATACAACATACAACAGCCTGTGGGGTAGCATCACCCACAGTGGGCTGGACCCTCCCACATCACTCAACAATCAAGAAAAGACCCCACAGGCCAGTCCAATGGAGGCAATTCCCCAACTGAGGCTCCCTCAAGCCAGGTGTGTCAAGTTGACAACTAAAGATTTCAGCATAGTCAGGAAACAATGCATGGCCATCTTTTCCTGTCCCATCCATATTATCTTAGCATTCAATGACTCTGCAACTGCCAACTATTAATACTTTGCTCAACATGATCTAAGTCTGGTCATAGTTACTGTGGTTAGGACCCATGTACAGTGTCAGGCTGCCTCTGGGAACAACAAAGAACTGGCTGGAGCTGGGAAGAAACAACATTTTCATTCTGATGTTTTTAAGGACAAGAACTTGAAATATGGTCCCAGTGGTCACAAGTACTCCCTAGTCTCTGACCTGCAAGGAGCTTCCTGTTTAATCAAATGCATGTACAAGCTTCCTTCAGTTCCTTGTTTAAATTCTTTGTTCTCTTAGCATGGTTTTCTTGTAGTCAAACCAATTCTATTATTATTATTATTATTATTATTATTATTATTATTATTTGTTTTGTGTGGTATATGTTCATGAATGGCTTGCAGACACATGTAGAGGCCAGAGCATGACTTTGTATGAGAGCTTTCCTTTGTCACACTCCACCTTCATTTTCCAAGGGTGTCTCATTGAACCAGAAGCTTGCCTTTCCAGTGAATGGCTGGCTAGGGAGCTTTTGGGATCCTCTCATCTTCCCTTGCAGTGTCCAGGTTTACAGACATACACAGCCATGCCCAGCTTCTTACATGGATGCTGGAGATTCAAAGTCATGTCCTCATGCCTATAGAGCAAGCACTTTTACCCACGGTGCCAAATTCCTACTCCCACCTCCACCCAAATCAACTTCTTACAACATAAAATCTTCATCTCATGTTCTAAGGCAAATACTATGTGTGGTTCCTAGCAGGGGCCCAAATAGAGAAATGTCCATATCCGGAAGCCCTGACTTAATTGGTGAGAACATGGCTCAAGTGCATGCCTATGAAGCGTTGTGCTGTTACCTGGGAGATTAGTCATAACAGCTCCCTCGCAGGTTGTAGGAAAGTCTTACAAGATTTTCTTGCACATTCTTCTGTTCATCAGCATCAGATCGCATTTGTAAGCAAAGCTGCTGAGAAATTAGACCAATGCATCTGTCCGAGGATTAGCCAACAGAGAATGATTGCTCTGTTCCTTGTGATTCTAGAGGGGCTGAGCCAGTCTTGGTACACCCCACCCCTCAGGCTTTCAGGAATTTTATCACTTCCAAAATATAATTAGAACAAATGAGGTTGTATTAAATGATAATGTGTCCCAAGTCATTATAAATAAAAATGTACTTTTAAAGTTTGAATGATTTATGTAGCATGCTGCTAGCAGTGCACTAAATTGTCTTGACTCATTCCAGTGGCAGATAGAGAAATATAAAGCCTAAAAGTGGGACAGGGCAGAGAGAGGTCCAGAAATAATAACAGAGATAAGATGGTTACCTGATTATTCCTCTCACAAAGCCTTGGTTTGCCTAAGTCTAAAATGTAGGAACGATGGTATTCTTAACACTGTTTTAAAGAATAATCGTGGCAGCAGTATTAGGTACATGGTAGTCACATGTGACATGGGGATTGAATGTGTCCTCTCAAGCTCCTGTGTGTGTTGCCACTCTGACCTCCAAATGCATGTGTTAACAGTACCCGGATGGTACCATTATGGGCCCTTGGGAGGTAATTAGGGTTAGATGAGGTCACATGGCTTTATGAGAATACGAGCTTGCATGCCTCTTCTATCAGACTAGGTGATGCCCTCTGAGAGAGGATCGCCAGTAGCCAGGCAGATGTTGGTATCATGCTCTTGGTTTTCACAAGCTTCAGAACCATGAGAAAAATGAACATCTCTTCTTATAAATTACTCAGCATTGGGGATTTTGAAATATCAACATAAAATGGACTAAACATGCAAGTGTATTGTTAATATTAATAATCAAGCTAAATTAGACTTATCTTCAAGATTATTCTATAATTTACATAAATATGTCTGTGTATTTACATGGATTGTTACAATCTTTTAATTATGCTAGAACTCAACAGTTGGTGCTTGTTGTTTTATATGTTTTATAGCTACAGGATTTAGTGTAGTAATCCATTTGCTGTAAGACATCTTTGGATGAAGGATATATAGGATTCTATTTTAAAGGAAGTTGGCAGTGCAAACTTATCCACAAGAGCTACTGGAAATCAATTAAATTTGGTCCTCACTGTGGAATCAAAGTAGCAACCTTTAGTTAAAATGCTTGCTTTGGGCAATGTAAAGAGGTTAGCATGTATCCCACTGATTCCTGGAACTCACTGGCCTGCAGCCTTCTTGAAGCAGATGAAAGAAACTGAAGAAGAAGCTTGGGATCTTAACGACCTGTGAAGGCCACCATGGCCCCGTTTCTTGAGGTTAGGAGAGCGTAAGTCATGAGTTCACTAAGGGAAAGCTTCCTTGTGAGACCATCTGTCACTTCAGAAGCACCTGCATCTGGAAAGCCTGGAGTTGTGTCACAGAACTATGCCATCTCCCACAGTACTGCAACTTAAAGAAACTACTTGCATGAAATCTTTGTGGATGCCTTTCAATGGTTTCATTGCTATATTTCTATAAATATATTCATTTTTGTTTTGAAATATTATAATGTAATTTTCACTTTATATATGCACTCTTTGTAAAATGTTAATGTTTGGAAAATAAGAAGAAAACTTTCACTCCATCATCTTCCATACTACTTTATAAGACATTTTACAAAGTTGTAATTATACTCTAAGTATGTTTATTCTATCTTATTTTTCATAGCTATTTCTTCATATGAAAGTTTCATATGAAAGATTTTTCATATTCACAGGCAGGACGTCTAGATCTTACTTTTGTTGGGAGCATAATAGTCCATAAAGTAGATGTTATTATTAGTTTCTACCCCATTCCACTTGTGATGGACAATAAATGAGCTGCCACACTGCTTGCTATCAATATAGCAATAGGCATTTTTCTTTTCTTTCTTTTTTCTAGCAATAGGCATTTTTCTCCATGTGGCTTTTTCCTTTTTATGAAGAGGTCCCACCATTTGGATTATAAGAGCATAATACACAGCCATTCAGAGAATGAAAAGGGTGTGAGAAATTTCATAATGATAGGGACTCAGAAGAAGCCACATGTGCAGAAAGCAACCTGAACTTATGGAAGCTCAGAAACAGAATCATAAATATTTTGAGTTAAAAGCATCAAGTGCTGTTGAAGTATGAATAACATGAAGGCAGCAATGTGACTGACATGAAGGCAGCAATGTGACTATTGGGATTTCCAGGCCTTGTAGAAGGTTCTAGGATAAGTAGTGATGACCACAGATAGAAAAACAACTCCGCTCTGCAGGAACATGATCCTATAACCATCAGTGTTTAATTACAATAAGAGATGGGTACTGTGATGGAAGAGAATACAGGACATATATAAAATAATATGCAGGCTGAGGAGGTGGCTCCATCTGTAAAGCTCTTGCTACCCAAGTATGAGAACCTGAATTCAGATCCCTAGCACCCATGTAAAGAGCTGGGCATGGTGCCACATGCCTGTAGTACCAATGCTGGGAGGCAGAGGTGGAGAGAGGAGGAGTCCTAGGGCCGATGGCCAGCTAGTCTTGCTTACTTGGTGGTCTTCAGCTTCAGTAAAAGATTTTGCCTTGGGGCTTGAGAGATGGCCTAGCAGTTAAGAGCGCCGACTGCTCTTGCAGAGGACCAGAGTTCGATCCCCAGCACCCACATGGCGGCTGAGAACCATCTGTAACTCCAATTCCAGGAGAACTCCAGTTCCAGGGGTATCCGACACCCTCTTCTGACCTCCGTGGCACTGCACAACATGCAGACAGTACATTCATACACATAAAATAAATAAATAAAATTAAAGAAAAGATTTTGCCTCAAAAAATTAGGCAGAAAGTAATACAGGAAAACCGTGACACCTTCCTGTGGCCGCTACATACATATATGCACATTGGGGTATACACATGACCATGTAAACACTCATGTACCACACACATGCACACACACAATTTAAAAGAAGAGTATGATCTGGATTTGAAATTCAGAGAGAGTGAGAAACAGAGGAGATGGCCTGAATGCTGCACTGGAGACCTGCAGTTTGGTGAGAGAAGAGTCAAAGCTGGCAGGGTAGAGCTGCACTAGAACTGCCGGATGGGAGAGAGGAGGGAACCCAGTTCCTCACGGCCTCTCCAGCCATACTAAGGGGTTCATCTTAACCATGGTGAAAGACATGACCAGATGTGAAGTTTGAGTGCTTGAAAAGCTCACAGTAGTAAAAGTGTAGAAAGTTACTTGAAGTTGTTCTTGGGACACTATGGTGTTTCATTACCAACCAGGAGGCTAGGTTCATAAAGCTGGTGGTCAAAGAAATTGCTATAAGATCTTCTAAGGCATTTTCTCAGAAAGCAAATCAAAGTTTCTGAGGCCACAGGTCATTTTACAATACCACGGTCACCATACCACTAATGTTATGAAGAAGCATATGAGAGTTGTGTGTGGCGGGATTCCTTTGTAGAGAATGAATCACATAAACAACATTCTGTTAGTTTCTCAAATTGTGAAGCAACAGCCATAGCTCTTAACCAGCTATGTGTGGGATTCAGATGTGAAAACAGAAATGCTCCTTCCTTTTGCTTTCCATTTACAATCCAGAAAAATGTGAGAACAGAAATCTTAAACTTTCTTGATTATGAATTTGCTGACCACAGGAAATGGGGGAGGGCACCATGATTTGCCATATTTTCTTACCACGTACTTTCACTTGGTATTATTCAATATGAGGAAGAACCAGCTGAAATATTAGTACTTGAGTTCAAATAATAGACTAACAGTCAGTGAAAAATAACTCATATTAGCTTAAATGAAAATGGAAATGAAATCTGTCATAATGTAATAGGGAAATCCACAACAGGAAGACTTTTTGTTCATGTGAATTCAAGAACACAAATAATTTCATCCAAAGTCCAGAATGTTCACTCTTGCTCTCAGCTCTCTTCTCAGTGCTCTTGCCACATGGAATTCTGTAAATGTGCCAAATTGATATCACAAACTAGTGTTCAGCGCTAGCAGAAAGGACATCTCTTTAACTGCAAGTTTCACAGTGACTGACATTGAGCATTCATGAGGCCCATTTATGAGCCCATCAATGAAGCCATAGAGGGATGAGGTACCCTTGTGCTGGGGTGAGTGAGGACCCAGCAGCCAAGAGTGGCATCAATCCAAAACAACTAAGTATGCCATTCAAATTGTTTTTTTTTTTTTTTAAGTAAAAAAGGATGGGTTGTTGGCCTAGGAGATGGAATTGCTCAGTGATTAAAGTGCTTGCTGCATAAGCAAGGACCAGAGTTTGAATTTTGATCCTCAGAAGCCACATAAATGCCAGGTGGGTGGCAGCAGGTCTGTAATAACATCCTCTGAAGGCAGAGGCAAGGAATCCCTGGAGGGAGCAGACGTTAGCCATATTTGAGAGTGCTACCCCATATTAAGACCCTGCCTCAAAGACTAAACTGGAAGATGACATGACATCAACCTCAGGACTCCAGCCCTTCAAATGAACATACACACACTTGCAAGTACCCATACACATTTGAGCATGTATACACACATAGCACAAACACACATATACATAACAATTAGATAAAAAATAAATAAATGGATTGATGTTGAAACTGCAAAAAAAAACCAAAAACCAGTCATCCACTGTAGAATGCAGATGTTTTAGAAAGACATTCTCTGCATGCAAAGTGGTATATATTAAAGTGAGAATATACATAAATAATAACTTTAAATTTAAAAAATTAAATGGAAAAAATTAAAACAGCTAAGACAATCATTGAAAGTCTGATTATACATAAATAGCCTACAAAGGCTACAAATTTAGCTTTGCATCTTTGGAGGTCTAAGAGGTAAGATTTATCATTTTCTCAATTCACAGAGGTCATAATTTTGAAATGATCACCCTGCTCTATACCAGACAGTAATTTCTCCTCTGAGATCTGGCAAACAGGCTTCTCAAGACCAAATGGCAAAGAGCAGTGACATGTTTCACAGGACTCCTTTGCATAATAACTTACAGTGTGATTCTGCTCATTTTCAAGCCTAATTCAGTCAGAGCAATTCTATGGAGACCAATTTTTCAAAGAATTAGATGTTTTAAAGAATGGCTGTATTGGAATAAAGGAGAAAATGCCAGTTATTCTTGAGATGACAAAGTTTGAGATACAGACGGTTTAGGGCACCAGTGATAAGAATAATCAGAGTAGCACTAGCAACAATACGCTTAAGCTTGTAATGATAAATCATGCACTAGGTGCTAAGTATTTATATGCATGGATTTTCTCACTGATTGCTCTGAAAACTGGCATAAGGCTATAGCACTATTATCATTACAATGAAGTTTGCTTTATGCAAAATTTAAATAGGAAAGTGTAAAGAATTATTCTATGCATAAAATTTGAAATAACGTGAATCTCATTTTACATGTATCTCTATGAAAAATCAGTCTTGAATTATACAAATTTCAAAGTGTAAGAAACTTTCAGGAACATCCCTAACATAAATTGTTGCAGTCAAAGGTCTCTTATCACAATTGTGGACATTTTGGTTTAATGAGGTCCCAGAACTGTGCAGTCCATAAAAGGCTGAGCTCAGATGTGCACTTCACATTGTAGACTGCCTTGTTCAAATCCAATGTGTATTTAGGGAGACCAGATCATGGGGACAAACTCTTCTGTATAAAGGATGGAATGTTCTGAACAGTGGATAGTTTTGTTTTGTTGTTTTCTTCGGGGGTGGTGTCTTTTTGAGACAGGGTCTCCCTGTAGTCATTGTTGGCCTGGAACTCACTACGTAGATCAAGCTGGCCTCAATCACACAGAGATGCCCCTGCCTCTGCCTCTCAAGGGCTGGGATTAAAGTTGTGAGCCACCATACCCAGGCATTGGATGGTTTATTAAACTGGGCTATGAAACAAGTTTCACTGAGATATACATGGTACTTTGTAGAAGCACAAATTTCCCAGGTAGTGTTAGTTGGACCATATGACAACTACTGCATTTCCATAGAAATCTTGCTTCCATATTGTGCCTTCTTTGCTCTTCAAATTTGTTTTCAGAAACAGAGAAGACTTACCCACTGAAACTACCTCAGGTGAGTTAGTAAAGGTAGAACAGGGTCTCGGCACAGCTAACCATTGCTATCCAATGGGAGATGGTGAAAATGAGTCAGAGGAACTTCTCCCTTGCGGTCACTAAAAGAAAACAGACTCCATCCCACCTACTCCAGAAAAGGTGAAAGACTGGAAACTGTTGAGACTTTGAATAAAAGAAAAAATAATCTTACAAGAAGATATCAAAAAGCAGCAAATGCAGTTTTAGACTATGGCCAAAAAGAAAAGGAACAATTCATTGACCATTCTTGGCTTCTTAGATTGGAGGCTTCTTTGTAGCTTATCTTCAAGGTCCAAATAAGCAGGTGCCTAAAGCAATGCAGTTTTTGCTTGCTGATATCATGCATAAAGTGCTAGTTTATACACCTTCAACCCTCAATGGATTTTCATTCATTTAAAATTTTTAGCTATTTTTCCAGAAAAATAACAATCACCAAAATCCCTAGAAGGAAGTTGATTCTTTCAATAATAATCACACAGCTGAAACAGCATTTGTGTGTTCAACACTCGCAGAGCAAGCTCAGCAGAAGGAGATAGAAAATGTAGTGGGCAGGCCATCATAGCGTGGTTTGATGCTGCTGTCTTATTTGCACGGCATTGTAACCTGCTCAGTTATTTTGACCCAATATACTGTCATGGCTAACACAGGTCTTGTTCTGGTTAGATTTCTGATATCCAGCAAGAGAAAAAAAACCTTGAAGTAATGGAAGTCATGAGAAATAATGGTGCCCTTGACATTCCAGGTTTAGTCTGACTTCTCTTAGTAATTTACTTGGCTGAGCATTTTGTGGCGGGTCAAGAATAAAATGATACACCAGCTGTCTCTCATTCATCTTCAGAAACTTCTGAAGGAAAGTAGCCTCAGCTTTGGTCAAGAAGCGACTCTGCTATCCTGGTGTTCTGTGTCATTGCAAGACAAAATTACTTTAGATAAAGTAAGCACTCTTCAGACTTTGAATAGGAAAGGATCAGTCTGGAAGTATCTCTGTGGCCAAATAAATGTTCTAATCTTTTAAAGGCAATACTTTTGCACCCAGTTTCTCCTTCTTTTTCAATCCTTGCCCAGGCTACTACTTTAATTAGTGACTGATCTCTACTTCTTAAGTCTTCCAGTGTTATCTGAAGCCAGTCTTCACTATCTAAAGAAGTCAAGGCCAGCCTGAGAGACCTTGAAATAAAATCACCCAAACAACAGAAAAATAGCTGCATTTATTGTGGGTAGACAAAGGAGAGTACCAAGACCTGAGAAGAAAAAGAAGGAGCCAGAAAATGACAGGAGATCTGTGACACCATTTTAGAGGGGTTGAGGTAAAGCAACTAAAGGAGAGAAAGGGAACAGGAATATTGCAGAGGACCTGGGTTCGATTCCCAGCACCCACATGGTGGCTGAGAACCGTCTTTAACTCCAGTTCCAGGGGAATCTGATGCCCTCTTCTGACCTCCCTGGAACTGCAAGACTGGGTGCACAAACCTACATGCAGACAGTACATTCATACACATATAGAAAAAAAAACAAGCCATGAGGACACTGAGCACCTGAACAGACAAATAACAAATAACAAACCACATGAGTCAGCAATACAAGCCCCCAATAAAGCAAGGCTCAGGGATTCAGGCTTCACTGCTGAATTCTGTCAGATTTTTAAAGAGCACAAATCTCTTCAGTTTACTCTAGTGAAGTGACATAGAAAAGATTTCTCCAAACATATTCTATATGACACAATGATCTGATTCCAATTCTTAAAGTTCCCAATAGCATCAAGGGCTTAGATGGCTCGGCTCTTCCAGCTTTGCTTGAAACATACATCTCTTTCTTAGGCTGGTACTACTCCCTGTATGCAGCTCTCCTTGGCAAATATCTCACGGGTCTGGCATCTCGAATGTCTTCTTGGGGGTCTCCACTGCCAACCAGGCTTCACCTTCACAGCTTCACACAATGGCCTATCAGGGCCTTCTTCATTCAGGGACACCCCTGCACCTCTGCCTGGCCTTAGCAGCTCTCTGAAACTGTGGAGGAAGAACTGATAACCCCTTAACTCTTGCATCCTTCATTCCCCTAAAGCCAGCACCACACGAATGAAATTGCCGAATTTGGCTGCAAGTTCAGGATGGACTCTCTCCTACTTTAACCACATTTGAAAATTTTCTCTGCCCTGGACTTGTTGGAGTAGAAAACGCTTTTTGTATTTTCCTTTCAAAAATTGGAGGCTTAGCTGGGTGTGGTCTTGCCCTGAAGGTACTGATTCTGTTGTTTACTTGTAAATCTTGAGGCCTCTCCTTAATCACTTTAATCTCACCTTTCCCATTGTTTACTTGTAAATAGCTAGGCCTCCCTTAATCACTTTAGTCTCCTTATCAAAAGGAACCTCTCCTTCAGATACCTTGGCCCCTCCTTTAATCTTCCTAGTGCAGTTTTCAGATCCAAACTGTACATTCTGCATTTCTTTTTGCTCCATCTGCTCTTCTTCATTGTAGATCTGCACAATATTCACCATCAATAGCCGCACCACCATTTCTACATTAGGCTGTCTTGAAATATTCTCCACCAAAGACATTAGTCCATTGCTTTTCAACTTAGCATCAGGTAAGCATTTGGGCTATGGGAAAACTACTGCCAGACTCTTTATCAAAATATCCCAGTTGCTGCCTAAGTCTTTATTTTCCTCTGGAACTACATTTTTTGCAGCAATGGTTTCTTCCAGGCTTCTACTAGAATGGCCCCTTAAGCTCTGCTTACAGTAGTCAACAGCTTTTCTAGCCCAGAGTTCCAAAGTCTTCCACATTTCTCCAAACATCCACATGGTCAGGTCCTTCACAGCTAACACCCCACTCTTGGTACCAAATAACTGTATTAGTCACTTTTCTGTTGCTGTGATAAATCCACCATGAGCAAGGGCACTTATAAAAGGAAGAGATTATTTGAGCTTACGATTAATGGTTCCAGGGAATCAGAGTCCCCTTGTGGTGGGAAGCATGGTGGCCAGGGCTGGAGCAGGAAGCCAAGGGTCACATCTCACAATGAGCACAGGAAGCAGAGAGAGACGAGAGAGTTTAACACAAGGCTTGTTAAACTCACTAAGCCTGCCCTCAATAACGTACTTCCTCCAGCACAGCCACACCTTCTAAGACCTCCAAGAACAGTGCCACCAACTGGAGACAAAGTACACTCTCATTCAAACCACCACATTCACACACACAGGAAGTAGCATATCTCAACATTGTGAGTACTATATATTGCAAATTCCTATCTAACATCATACTAAATGAGAAAAGGTGAAAGCATTTCCTATACAATCTGGAGTAAGACAAGGCTGTCCACTTTCACTGCCCTTGTTCAGTATGGTATTAGAAGCTTTATCCAGAATAGTCAATAGAAAGAAATAAAAGGCTGGAGTTGGAAGTGGGAGAGACACTGCAACTCTCAGTGAAGTGCTTACTACACAAGCATGAGGGCCTGAATTCAGTCTCTAGCACCTCCCAACACACACACACACACACACACACACACAAAAAAAAAAAAAAAAAACAGGCATGGTAGTATATACTTATAATGCCAGAACTAGAGAGACAGAAAGGCAGGTCCTTTGGAACTCATTGGAAAGCAAACCTATTCTAATCAGGGGGCTCCAGGTCCCAGTGAGAGACTCTGTAAAATTAACATGAACAGCTCCCAAGGAACAGTACCAAGGTTAACTTCTGGAATTCACACATCTTGCATGTGCACACACATACACACAAGAAAGAAAGAAAGAAAGAAAGAAAGAAAGAAAGAAAGAAAGAAAGAAAGAAAGAAAGAAAGAAAGAAAGAGAGAGAGAGAGAGAGAGAGAAAGAAAGAAAGAAAGAAAGAAGAAAGAAAGAAAAGAAGAAAGAAAAAAAGAAAGAAAGAAAGAAAAGAAGGAAGCAAGGAAGCAGGGAATAAAATAGAAGTTAGATTGCCATCATTTTTATATGATTTTGTATATAAAAAATTATTTAGGCATGACTGTGAAGGTCTCAGCTGGCACATGGAGAAGTGATAAAAAAAAATCAAATTGAGTTAACAAAAGGATATGCAAGGAGTTCCTAATCTTCTTAGTGCTGGGATTACAGGTGTGTACTTCTGCACCTGGCTTTTATTTTTATTTTTATTTTTTGGTCTTTTTGAGACGGGGTCTCCCTATAGCCCCTGCTGTCCTGGAACTCGATCTGTAGACCAGGATGGCCTTGAACTCACAAAGATCCACCTGCCTCTGCCTCCCAAGTGCTAGGATTAAAGGCAAGAACCACCACACCCAGCATGCACCTGGCTTTTAATCACCCATGGATGTTGCAGAGCTGAACTTGGGTCCTCTGCTTGTGTGGCAAGCCATTTACCAATCTAGTGCATATCCTATGAAAAACTTCTAGAAGGGAACTTGAAGGCCCCAAGCATAAAAAATTGAAAAGATATAGATAGTAAATGCTCTGATTTGATCAGTACATGTTTTATATGTGTAATGAAGTATAACACTATATTACATAAATATATTTAAGTGTTACTTGTTAATTAAGCATAAATGAAGTTATTATTTAATCTATAATACAATAATAATTTTGAAAATTCTGTTCTAGAATTAATGTCTAATGTTGAACACCTTAATTTCACAGCCATGAACAAAATGTTGTCACCATCATGTTTGTTATATTTCAGACTTAATAGCTGCTTGCTAAATCCTAATTGTTGTTGTAACTAATGTAGCTTTGTTTATAAGATATAATTGACTGAAAACACAGCACAAAACAAAATTCATCAGTGGCCTTAACTGACATCTGCTCTTTCAATGAAGACATTTTTTTTTCGGTTATTCCAGAGACCTCCCACATCCAGGCGTTACAACCCAAGAATTAAAAGCTTTCTTCCCAATGTTCCCCCAAAGCAAGCATGGAAATGGAAATCTGTTCTGCCGCTTTGCCGCAAGCTGTACTTGCTTTCTTGCTTCCTGGAAATTTCTTGACCAATTAAAGAACTTGACATCTAATCGTACACTCAAGGGAATGCTAAATGGTCACTGCATTCCTCCGGAATCCTCTTTTGATCATTGGAATCCACCCTCTGCAGATTACAGAATCTTTTCTGTTCATAATGACTTACAAGTGGAAGAAATGGAGTTGAGATGTCATTCATTGATTTGATTTAAACTGGGAGATAACAGCTTAAGTCCTCAGCACCACCATCCTCAGGAGTATCCTGGTTACCAAAGATAAATGGTTCTAATTTTTCTCCATTTAGGATGATGTTGGCAGTGGGTTTGCTATATATGGCTTTGATCATGTTGAGGAATGTTCCCTTCAGTCTGATTCCCTCTAGGACTTTAAACATGAAGGGATGCCGGATCTTGTCAAAGGCTTTTTCTGCATCAATTGAGATGATCCTGTGGTTTTTGTCTTTCAGTCTATTTATATGTTTTATGATATTTATTGATTTATGTATGTTGAACCATCCCTGCATCTCTGGTATGAATCCAGCTTGGTCATGATGGATGATCTCTTTGATGTGGGTCTGTATGCCATTTGCAAGTAGTTTGTGGAGAATTTTTGCATCTATGTTCATTAATGAGATGGGTCTATAGCTTTCTTTTTTGTTGTATCTTTGCCTGGTTTTGGTATTAGAGTGATGCTGGCTTCATAGAATTTTGGAGAATTTCCTGTGTTTGTATCCTTCTGAACAGATCGAGTAGTAATGGTTGAAGGACCTCTTTAAATGTTTTATAGAATTCTGCTCTGAAACTATCTGGGCCTGGGCTTTTTTTAGTTGGGAGGGTTTATTGTTTGTTTATTTGTTTGTTTGTTTGGTCTTTTTGAGACAGGATCTCCCTGTAGCCCCAGCTGGCCTGGAACTCACTATGTAGGCCAGGCTGGTCTGGAACTCATGGAGATCTGCCTGCTTCTGCCTCCTGAGTCCATTCCTGACTGGGGAGGTTTTTTATTACATCCTCAATTTCCTTAAATATTATGGGTCTGTTTAAACTGTCAATCTCTTCTTGGATAAGCTTTGTTGGTTCCCAGGATTTCAAACATTCAACCATTTCTCTTAGGTTTTCAAATTTAGTGGAGTATAGGTTTTTTAAGTATTCGCACATGTTTGTCTGGAGCTTTACTTTGTTGTGATGTTTCCCCTTTCATCACGAATACTATTGATTTGGAGTTGCTCTTTCTTTCTCTTTTTTTTTGTTAACTAGCTAGAGGTCTGTCTATTTTGTTTATCTTTTCAAAGAACCAGCTTTAGGATTCCTTGATTCTATGTATTGTTTTCTTTGTCTCTATTTCATTGATTCTGCTCTGATTTTTGTTATTTCTTCCTGTCTGTTGGGTTTAGGGTTCATTTGTTCTTGTCTCGCAAGTGATTTAGCTGCAGTGTTAGATTGCTTATTTGTTCCCTTTCTGGTTTTTTATTTATTTTTTTTTATTAATTTTATTTATTTCCATATGTGTATGAATGTACTGTCTGCATGCAAGTCTGTGCGCCCGTGTCGTGCAATGCCGTGGAGGTCAGAAGAGGGTGTCAGATTCCCCTGGAACTGGAGTTCTCCTGGAATTGGAGTTTCAGACGGTTCTCGGCCGCCATGTGGGTGCTGGGGATTGAACCCGGGTCCTCTGTAAGAGCGGTCGGCGCTCTTATCCACTAGGCCATCTCTCCAGCCCCATCTGGTTTTTTTTTTTTTTTAATGTGGGCACTTAGAGCTATACGTTTCCCTCTCAAGACTGCTTTTCAAGTATCCTACAAGTTTTGTTGTGTTGTATTGTCTTTTTCATTCAGTTCCATGAATGCTTTTATTTCACTCTTTATTTCTTCCCTGACCCATTCATTGTTCAGGATTGTGTTGTTTAGTCTCCATGTGTTCTTGTAGGCAGTATGGCTTATCCTGGTGTTCATATTGAGCTTTATTGCACTGTGGTCTGATAGGATGCATGGAATAATTTCAATCCTTTTGTATTTGTTGAGATTTCTTTTGTGCTCCAGTATGTGTTCGATTTTGGAAAATGTGCCATGAGGTGCTGAGTAGAAAGTATATTCTCTGGTGTTTGGGTAGAATATTCTGTAGATGTCTGTGAGATCCATTTGATGTATTGTATTGTTCACTTCTGATGTCTCTCTGTTTATTTTTTGTCCAGTTAATGTATCCAAGGGGTTCAGTGGAGTGTTGAGTTCCCCCACTATTACTGTGTTAGGATTAATCTGTGTCTTGAGGTCCTGCAGAATAGTCTTTATAAAGTTAGGTGCACCAGAGTTTGGTGCATAGATATTTAGGATTGTGAAGTCTTCATAGTTAATTGTTCTTTTGACAAGAATGTAATGGTCCTCTTTGTCTCTTCTGATTAGTTTGGTTTGAGATCTATTTTTCTGATATTATAATAGCCACTCCAGCTTGTTTCTTGGTACCATTCACTTGGAATATTTTTTTCTATCCTTTCACTCTAAGGTGGTGTCTGTCTTTGAGGGTGAGGTAGGTTTCTTGTAGATAGCATATAGAAGGATTCTGTTTCCTAATCCATTCTCCCAGTCTATGTCCTTTGATTGGGGAGTTTAGACCTTAGTATTTAAGGTTATCATTGAAAGATTTTTACTGGATATAGTAGTCTGGGTTGGCATTTAAAGTAGTTTAGCACAGGGAATACTTTGGTCCATGTTCTAGCTTTCATAGTTTGGACTGAAAAGTAAGTTGTGGTTCTGATGTGTTTCCTTTTATATGTAACTTGTTGTTTTTCTCTTGTGCCTTTCAGTATTTTCTCTTTGTTTTGAGCATCTAGTGTTTTAACAATTATATGGCATGGGGAGTTTCTTTTCTGGTCCTGTCTATTTAGTGTTCTATGTGCTTCTTATACTTGTATGAGATTGTCTTTTTTCGGTTTGGGGAATTGTTTTCTATTATCCTGTTGAAGATCTGGTCAATATTGTTGTCTTGGGATTCTTCTCCTTCCTCTATCCCTGTGATGCAGAGGTTTGGTCTTTTCATAGTGTCCTAGATTTCCTGGTTGTTCCACTCTTGTGTTGTTTTTTAATTTTTTGTAATCTTTACTTGAGCTTTCTAGTTGCTCTGTATTATCCTGCAGGTCTGATATTCTTTTTTCTGCTTTTTCTATTCTGCTTCTGAGGCTTTTTCCTATCCTTTCCTGGTGATTGAACAAATGTTCAATTTCCTTTCTCATTTCATCCTGTGATTTCTTTAGATTTTCCACTTCCTTCTGGAGCTGTCATTCTCATCTTGTAGCTTCTTGGTTCGTTGGTCAGTTTCTTTTTTCATTTCAGTCGGCCTGGGATCTTTTCAGCATTTCCACTTCCTTCCCGAGTTTGTCATTTTCTCCCCTTAGTTCTTTCCACTGTTTGTCATTATCTCCCTCTAGGTCTTTCTTGAGTTTTTCATTCTCTCCCCTTAGTTCTCTAATTTCTTTGAATATGGCTACACTTGCTCTTCTGAGGTCAATGTTTTGGTTTCCTTCCTTGGAGATCTCCTTGTTGGGATCTTCAACACATCACTGAGTCTGTGTGCCTGTCTGGAGCCCAAGCTGAGAGTTCTGGGGGTGGTTATTGAGCCCCCCAAGGGTCAATACAGTCTGCCTTGACTTATTGGCACGTCACTGAGTCCATGCACCCATCTGGAGCCCAAGCTGGGAGTTCCAGGGGCAGATGTTGAGCACCCCCCCCCCCAGGGTCAAGGCAGTTCTGCTAGGTTCTGTCATTTGTGCTAGGGTCCATTGAATCAAACTACTTTCCCCTCCTACTCTTCAGTGCCAGCTCGTCCCCTGAGCTCTAGTCAGCCTATCCAGAGTCCTTTTCCTAAAGAAGCCCAGTTCTTCCTCACCCAATCATAATCAGCTCCCAGTATTTCTTCAGCAAAGACTAGGTTCTGCTACCCATTTCTGCAGTTCCATGCTGGGATTTTGTCTGAGCCTGCATGGCTCTTATGCATGCTGATACAAAAGTTGTAGGTTCATATGAACAGGGTCCCAGGACCTTGTAGTATTCATTTCCATTTGGTCTTGCATCACCTCGTTGGCTCTTACAATCTTTCTGCCCCATCATCCTCATCCCCAGTGTTCCTCAGTCCTGGGTGGGTGAAGCTGAATATAAGTGACCTGTCCATGGAACCACACTCTGTAGACTCCTAATCTCCACAGTTTGGTCATTCATGCCCTTTTGATTTCCTGGCCTCCTGTTGCATGGGGGAGCTTCCTTAACAAGATTTTAGAGGTTAATTAATGGTCTTTGCTCCTTGTTCTATGTTGTGTGGTCCTTATACATAGAGGTTGCATTGTAGATGTGTCACTTAGGCATTAGCAATTCACAGACCATGTCTGTGTGTGTACAGCTGTGGGACTCTGTACTATTTTCATCTGTGTAGAAGAAGCTTCTTTTTTGAGTAATGTGTAGGATATTTGTCTGTAAATTTAAGGACACCTATTTTGCAGTCAGTAAGAAGTTACCTTAGCCTAGGGATGTTTTTCTAAGATCTAACCTCTCCAGTTGTGTGCATCTGGCTATGTTTACAGTACCATGCATGAGTTTCTTCCCACTGAGTGGGCTTTAGGTGCAATTAGTTAACCATTGATTGCAACCAAGATAAAACTGCCACTATTGCATTGATGCTGTATGCTGTGCTGGTCATTGACAAAGATATTTGGTTCTTAACCTGGTGTTGGATCATTGATTGATGTTCTCCCTTAAAGGCTTGCATAGTGCTCTCCAAATCTAGCCTTCCTGAAGGTAATTTTTTTTAATTTTATTTATTTCTGTATGTGTATGAATGTACTGTCCGCATGCAGGTTTGTGCACCCGTGTCGTGCAATGCCGTGGAGGTCAGAAGAGGGTGTCGGATTCCCCTGGAACTGGAGTTCTCCTGGAATTGGAGTTTTGGACGGTTCTTGGCCGCCATGTGGGTGCTGGGGATCGAACCCGGGTCCTCTGCAAGAGCGGTCAGCACTCTTAACCTCTAGGCCATCTCTCCAGCCCCGCTGAAGGTAATTTTTAAGCCATGCATATTTTTGTCCTTTTTCCTGTAGTAGCCCTAAGTGACACTATCTCTTTCCTATCATGATAAGTGTGCTATCTATGGTAAAATTTTTTGTCCTTTCTTTTAGCTTTGCCAACTAATTGTTGGCTCCCAGAGCATGCTTTATGGACATTATTAGATAGTCCTTGCTACTTTTATAGAAGGCTAGGAATTTTCAAGACCAAACAAAAAACATGTCTTTGGAACTCAATTTAATGGTATTTTACTTTACTTTTTCTTCAACAGTCTAAGAAAAAGTAATGAAAGTTTTTATTTTCATGTTTAATATATATATATATATGTGTGTGTAAATATATATAAATTTTATTTTATTATTTTTGTGTGTATGTCTGATATATCTGTGAGTGTCCACATGCTACAACATGCACATAAAGATTAGAGGACTACTTTTGTGGAGTTGGTTCTCTTCTTCCACCTACATGTGGGTTCTAGGGATCAAACTCAGGTTGTCAGGATTGCACAGGAAGCACCTTTGCCTGCTGAGAAGATCCATCTCACTGGCCCATCGTGGTATATATTTTGCATATCATAACTGAATCCAGCTCTAAGACACTCCATGATAATTCATTTGAAAACTTACGGTCCTCAGAATCAAGCAGATTTGGTGTAAAATTTCTTCTCTAATATTATCTTCTCTTGAAATACTGAGGGTGACTCTACTTATCAGAGACTATGGACTCATTTGCCTAAGAGTTGCTCATAAAAGGAAATAGTCTTATGCTTTAGGAAGCTTCTACATACTTCTACATATTATGAAAAACAGAGGGCCATTGCTCATACTAGACATTGTAGGGTAATAAAGCAAAAGCCCAATACCTGGATTGGACTTCCTCGTTTGAAGCTGTTGATCAGGGATCCCATAGACTCAGATCCTCAGAAAACACTGACCATTGCCCCTGCACTTGGTTACTCCCCAGAACAGGGTCCGACCCTACTGCTAAAGACACTATATATACTCGTTACAGAACTATGAGAAACCCTGCTGCTAAAGACACTACACATACTCCTTACAGAACTATGAGAAACTCTACTGCTAAAGACACTACACATAGTAGTTACAGAACTATGAGAAACCCTACTGCTAAAGACACTACACATACTCCTTACAGAACTATGAGAAACCCTACTGCTAAAGACACTCCGCATACTCCTTACAGAAATATGAGAAACCCTACTGCTAAAGACACTACACGTATTAGTTACAGAACTATGAGAAACCCTGTGGCTAAAGACACTACACGTACTAGTTACAGAACTATGAGAAACCCTGCTGCTAAAGACACTACATATACTCATTACAGAACTATGAGAAATCAAGCTCATGCTGACTTTAAAATCTCATCTCTAATAGAATATGCTATGCAAACTACCTGAAGAGAAAATTAATCATTAACCTTACTCGGCTGTTAATCTTGTCAACTATAACAAGTTTCCTGGCAATATATGCCCACAAGTACAGTATTGGTATTACTATTTTGTGAGTAACCAATTACTTCCTAATTGAACTTAAGGTCTACTTCATAAGATGGAGCCCATACCTGATACTGATATCAGGCTACCAGGTCATATGCTTTAAGGAAGAGCCCAATATTACTATTCTGTTAATTATTTATAGAATTAAACTGACTGCTGATAACTTATTGTTATACTCACAGGTGAATGCCTCTGCCAACTCAGACCAGAGAATCTTCCTCATACAGCAGATGGTAATTAACACAGAGACCCACAATTGTCCAATTTGCGAAGAGGCTGCAAAATACTTATCCTTGAATAGGACACCCACCTATATCAAAATTCTGCCTCAAAAGGCTCAGACAACATTGTAGAAGAGATGGTAGGAAGATTGTTAGGAGACAGAGGTGGTAGATAACCACAAGGAAGCAGTTTTCCAGACAGCTGGGCATATGAACTCACAGCAATGGTGACAGCACACACAACTCTACCCAGAGCTCAATACAGACAAAAGTCCAGCATAGATGTGGGGAAGTGGGTAAGAAACTCCAACCTTACCTAAGAACTACTGGCAACCAGTGACTTCTGGGTAGAGGAGAGTCACTCTCATTTAAGTGTGTGACTCAGAAGGTTGACCAGGCTCCAGCAGGTGAACACACATGACATTTATTCACCCTTCAATTTCATTTGATGAAGTATTTGACTTCTTAATTTGACTTTTGCAAATGTCATACAATATATTTTGATTGAATTTAGATTCCCTTCCCTGCTACCCCCTCCTTCCTCCTGTGCTATAGAGTCAGAACTGTGTCCTGTAATGCTCTTGGGTGTGGGGCCTTCCATCGGAGCCCAGTGAACTTACTAATGGTCTCACACTTATCCTCCTCCCAGCAGAGTTCATTCTTGGCACAGGGCTTTTACTTTCCTAGCCAATGGTGTCTAGAAGGGGCAGTGCCCCTGTTGTTGTAAGATAAATTCATTTAATCTCTTTTTATAATGTATATGTACATATTTTAAGAAGATCCTACAGTGGTAGGTTTCTGTTTAGCTTTTCCTGAAAGCCTTCACTGTTAGTTATCCCTCCCTACACTCTCTCCTCTGCCCTGCCCCCCAATTTTTCACATCATTTAACCTTTCCTACTCTATTATTTCCCTTTCCCCCCTTTATATCCTTTACATCACTGTATTCTATCTTCCTTTCCATGAAGTCTCCCACACTACCTCTCCCCATGACCATTTATTAGTTTCTTTACCACTCTGGATATTTGTCATTGAAACATGCATGTAGGAAACCCATGTATCTAGCAGTGACTGAAAGCTCTATATTAGTTACCCTTTAAATACATGTGTTTAAAACTGAAAACAAAAGAAGGACATTTGGCAATAATGCGTTTAAAGATTTAATCATGACCCCAAATATTATGAAACTTAATGCGACCCATACCTAGATTTGCTCATTTATTTTTAGCTCTAGATAGTCCAGTTATTTAATCTCTTAATCAAACTTCTTGAAGTTTTCCACTTCTAAATAAATGAAATGAGAATAAATAATAAGCCAAAAAGTAAAATACATCCATTTAAGGGTAAAAGTATAATTTGATAGAAAACAAATATGTGTTTGAATAAAATTGAAAGATCATTTGTCTCCTTCGATTTTCCAGCTCCAAGTGAAAAAAACCCTGGAGTAGGTGCCAGCAAAAGTCCCCTTAGCTGACGCCCTCAACTTGAGTTCTTAGTGTATGACAAGTGGACTCCATTTACTGTAGAACGATGTGAGCCCTGGGCGGATGAAGTCTGTTAACCTGGCTCAGCTGCCTGGGCCAGCCTTGACTTTCCCCCACAGATCAGGTTGTATTATTTCCTGTTGCCATTATGTCCTTTTTAGATGATCTGTTAACACGTGACCCTGGGTATTTTGTGAAGGCATTGATTATTATCTGTTAGGTTAGCTAACAGGTAACCATGCAGAAGCTTACTGTGTGTCAGGCATTGTGTAAGCTCAAACATGAATTTTATATGAAGATAATGGTAATTTTGTAGGAGATTGTTTTCCTTGGGAGATGTAAAAAATGCCTACTAAACCCAGATAGGACATGGGTGGCAGAGTAAAGAAAGAATTCCACCCATGTCTTCCTTACTAAACACAAGATTTTACAAAGATTACTTATAGGAATATGGGTGACTCAAAGCAGCTGCATCATAAAAAGCTCATGAAAGCTGCATGCATACTTAGAGCTTCCTGCCCAACTTAGAGACAGCTCCACTTTAGTCTCCTCTCGCTATATAATTTTGGATAGGGTCTTGAGAGTAGTACAACTTACTGAGCTTCTTTATAACTTTTGTGAGCCCCCTGAGTCTCATGAGCCTCCTTTCCCTTCAGGATAAAATGTTTCAATTAAGAAGAAACAGCTACATGACACATTTTAATAGGCAGTGGACATCAAATCACATAATTTAAATGAGGACTGTTACAAGAGCATCAAAAATCCCAGAGTAGGGGGAAGAGACAGAATACTGATCTCAAGACTGGATTTTAAGTTGAGTTCTAATACCAATTTGTTCTATTGCTCTGGATAAAATGTCTGTTCCTTAATCACACTATATTGAAAATGAATGGATGGAAAAAGACAGACTAGGCAATCTCTAAGGTAGTTTGAGTACTTTATATCTTCTCATTACTATATATATATATATATATATATATAGNATAGTAATGGAAAGAATTCAGAAGTAGTCTGAGAGTAAGATTAAAAGTAGTCTGAGGGTCTGAGGGGCTGGAGAGATGGCTTAGCGGTTAAGAGCGCCGACTGCTCTTACAGAGGACCCGGGTTTGATCCCCAGCACCCACATGGTGGCCAAGAACCGTCTGAAACTCCAATTCCAGGAGAACTCTGGTTCCAGGGGAATCCGACACCCTCTTCTGACCTCCACGGCATTGCACGACACGGGTGCACAAACTTGCATGCAGACAGTACATTGATGCACATACAGAAAAAAAAAGTATTCTGAGGGTAAGATTAAAAGTTTTCAAAGAATGGGGTGATAAGAAAGAAAGAATGTGTGTGTGTTGCTAAGATAGAAAACAAGCCTTCCAGTATGTCAATTTTTAAAAAAAATAATTTTTAATTAAATTAATTTTGGCTGACATATACAAAGTTGCACATATTACAAGGGTCACACGATGTTTCATGCATGTATATACATTATTTAAAGCTTAAATCCACTGAACATGTCTATGCTGTTAAACATGTATAATTTATTTGTGGTTAAAACTTCCACACTTCTTTCCTTGGGGCTTTAGAATGCATGCAATACTACATCTATATTCATCCTACTGTAAAATCAGACACAAAGTAGCATGCTCTGTGTAACTGCAACTTGGTATTCATTGATCAGTTTAATCCACACATCCCTTCTATCCTGGGCTCTGATTTTCATGATTCTACTCTTAGTTTTTCTTGTCACTCCATACATACACCAAATGTACAAAGTCTGAAAACCAACTATGGGTTAATTCCAAAACACATTTAGGGAGTCACAGTTTTAGCATAAAGTTGCATACACATAAAAGGAAATATAACCTTACATAGCAAGTTGATGTATCTTTTAATGTACTTTAAAAAAGATATTTATTCTTTCTCATAAAACTTAGAACTGAAGGGAAAAAAAAATATATATATATATATACATATATATTTCAAGCTGTATCTATAGCAGTATCAGTCAATTGTGATAGTATCTTTACTGACCAATTACCCACTTTGACTTTCATATAAAGATTTGGTGCTAGAATACACAAATGAGGGACACCATAAGTTGTTTGTTTTCTGGGACTGGGTTACCTCACTTAGCATAACTGCTTCTAGTTTCATCCATCTACCTGCAAATTTTGTCATCTTTTTTTTTTTTACTGCTGCATAGAATGTGCCACATTTGCATTATCCACTCATCAGTTGAGAGACACCTGGGCTGCTTCCAGCTCTTCACTATCATGAAAAAAACAGCAATAAACATGGTTGTACATGTGTCTCTGCTATAGGATGGGTGAGTTCTTTGGGTATTGTGTTAGTCACTTTTCTGTTGCTGTGATAAAACCAACATGACCAAGGGAATTTATAAAGGGAAGAGTTTATTATTTGAGCTTACTATTGATGGTTCTAGGGAATTAGAGTCCAATGTGGTGGGGAGGCATGGTGGCCAGGGCTGGAGCAGAAAGCGAGGTTCACATCTCCAATGAGCACAAAAAGTCAAGAGAGAGATACTGGAGCCTGCAAGACTAAGTTCACCCCCAGTGATGTACTTCCTCCAGCATGGCCACACCAAACAGCACCACCAACTAGGGACAAAATGTCTAAATACTTGAAGCCTATGGGGGACACTCTCATTCAAACCACAACAGGTATATATCAAGGAGTGGTATGATTGGGTCAAATGGTAGGTTCACTTGTAATCTTTTAAGAGTTCTTCACACTGCTTTCCATAGGGGATGCATGAGTTTGTAATCCTACCAGCAGTTAAGGAGTATTCCCCTTTCTCCACACCCTCTCCGGCATCTGGTGTCATTTGCTTTCTTGATCACAGCCAGTCTCACCAGGATAAAGTGAAATCATAAAGTGGTTTTAATTTGCACCAGAAGATGGGAGGATGCTCATGGATTGGAAGAATTAATATAGTAAAAATGGCAATCATACTCCAAATACCATATAGATTCAATGCAATCCCAATCAAAACCCCATGACTTCCTTCACAGAATTAGAAAAATAATCATACTAAAATTCATATGGAAAAAAAGACCCCCGATAGCCAAAGAAACCCTGAGCAAAAAGAGTAATGCAGAGGAATTACCATACCAGATTTCAAACTATATTACAGACCTATAGTCATAAAAACAGCCTGATACTGGCACAAAAATAGACTCATAGATCAATGGAACAAAATTGAAGACCCAAACTCAAGTACACGCAATTTCAGCCACCCGGTATTTGACAAGGAGGCCATGAACACTCAGTGGAGGAAAGGTAGCATCTTCAGCAAATGGTGCTGGCAAAATTGGATCACCACATGTAGAAGAATGAAACTAAGCCCCCACCTTTCATCTTGTACAAAAGTCAGCTCTAAAAAAAGTCAGTCTAAATGGATCAAAGACCTCAATGTGAAACCTGAAAATTTGAAAATGTTAGAAGAAAAGATTGGCAGTAGCCTACAAGATATAGGTGTAGAAGACTTACTAAATCACACAGCAGTTTTGCAGGAAATAAGGTCAACAATCAACAAGTGGGTTCTCATTAAACTAAAAGCTTCTGTAAATCAAAAGAAACAAAGAACTGAAGAGAAAACCCACACAGTGGGAGGAATTATTCACCAGTGACACATCTGACAGAGGTTTAACATCCAGAGTATAGAAATTACTCAAAAACCAAAGGACCAAGAAAACTAATGACCTAATTAAAAGGGGGGCTAAAGATCTGAGAAGAGACTTCTCAAAAGAAGAAGTAACAATGGCTAAGAAACATCTTTAAAAAGTGTTCAACCTCGTTAGTAATTAAGGAAATGCAAATAAAAAATAATTTATTTTATGTGTTTTATCTACATATATGGATTGATATGCATGCAATGTCCAAAGAAGCCAGAAGGGGGTGTCAAATTCTCTGGAATTGGAGTTTCAGACAGTTGTGGACTATCACGGAGATAATGGGAATTGAACCAGGGTCCTCTCTACACAAACTGCCAGAGCTCTTAAACACTGAGCCATCTCTCCAGCCCTAAGCAGTTTGCCAATTCTGCTCCTACCCATGACAAAAAGAAATCAGCGGGTTCATAGAATTTCAAATGAATTGAAATTGACAAAGTTATGCTTTAGTGGAAGGAATACAGCATGGGCATGCACATTCCTTTTCATTACAGGTAACTAATACATCCACTCAATAACCTTAGTAGGGATAAGAACCAGACAGGAACATGTAATGTCCTTTCATAGGACCTCAGATACTTTTCCTGTACCTCCGATATTGTCTTATTCTTTCTCAAGCAAAAAGCAATTTATGAACATTATATATTACTTTTTGTGGTTCATTTATTCAAGTATAACATATGCATTTAAATAACTAAACTATACTTTAATGAATTTTCATAAAGTGGAAATTTATGTGTCCAACATCTCTATACAGAAATAGAAATAGCTGGAAAGTTCCTATCCGTTCCCAATCAGTCACTCACTACCATTGCTGTCTAATGTCACAGGTAATTTTTGTCTACTTAGAGAGTTTATATAAACAGTCCATATATATACTCTCCACATCTGCCAGCTTTCTCTTGTTCCTATGAGTGTGAAATTCATCCACGTTGTGGCTCTTAGCAGTATCTTTCTGTGGACAAACACACAAGTTTCTATTAGATGTGTAACTTGAAGTGGAATTGGTGGGTCATAAGATTCAACTTCGGAAATTATTCAACACTCCATTTTCCCAAAGACAAGTACTCTTCATATATGCAGCAATGGAGATCTCAAATTCTGCAAATGGGAAATAAACAATTGTTTCAAATATATATTATCACATGTATTTTTCTATGTAGTAGTTTTTCTTTCTTAATTTTCACTTTTCTGACAACTAAAACAGTTTATTAGTTTTTCATATGCTTGGCGATCTTTGATGATCTTTTATTGTCTCTGTGTGACTTTTGCATATTTTACCATTAGGTTAGTTATGCTTTTCTTCATTGATTTGTGTAAATTCATTGGAAAAGGCATCATGGTTATCTTCTCTCATTCTGGCACTTGCCTTTTAGTTCATTTTTGTGTGAACATGTGGGTGTGTGCATGTGCCCCTGGGGGCCAGATATCAAACTCAGATGTTGTTCCACAGGCTCCATCCACCTTCTGTTAGACACAGGATCTGTCTGGCTTGGAGCTCACTGATTAGGCTAGGCCAGCTGGCCAGTGACACTAAGGACCCATCTGTCTCTGCCTCCTGCGATTACAGACCTGAGATTACAAAATTTAAATGTGCCATCACACTCTGCTTTTTTAATGTGGTTTCTCAGAATCAAACTGAGGACTTCATGCTTGTGCAGGAAGCATTTTACCAACTAAGCCATCTTCCCAGCCCTCAATGCCTTTTTGCACTTTTAACGATGCTTTTCATTAAAAAGAAGTTCTTAATTTTAATATAATTGATGATACTTTTCATTATCAGTGTTGTTTGTGTTGTTTAAATATTTTTTTGCCTGACAAGAATGTGATGATAATTTTTCATGTTTAAACATTTTTAGTTAGAGTTTTAGTTTATCTGGGATTGATTTGAATGTGCTAGATAATGTATTGGACAACTTTGTTTTTCTTGTATATATCAGGTTGATTATTTGAAGAAATTCTCCTCCTAGTACACTGAAGCTTCACAGGCCAAGGGATTGTATTGTGGAGTCTGTCTCTAGGTTTCAATTCTGATCTGTGTCTCTTTCTATGGCAGTGGGATATCATATTAATTATTGTAGCTTTCTTACGTTAGAAACTTGATTTCTGATTATATAAGTTTTATTATAGCTTTATTTTTGTGTGATATCTTTCTTCACTCTTTACTGTCTCATAATTTCTAAGAATAACTTGTGAATTTCCATTTTAAAGAACTCCAGAAGCCTGTGTCTTGGCTGGGATTATGCCAAATACATAGTATATAGAATTGGAAAAGCATGGCATTTAAATAGTAAGTATCCTAATCCATGATCATGTTATATCTCTCCATTTCTTTAGGTGCTCTTTAATTCTCTTTCATGTAAATGTTTAAGATAGAAACATATCATAACACATAGTTTCTTAAATTTATTCTCACTCATAAGTAACATATTTTATTTGTTGCTACTATTCAGAAGTTATTTTTATATCTAGAATTGTTCTAAATTTACTTATTAATCTTAACATCTAAAATAGATTAAAATACCATTTAAACAAAAGTAATCCATGTTACTTAGAAAAATTACTGGTGATTTTTCAAGAACATATGCTGCAGAGGCAGGTAGGTCTAAGTTTAAGCTCTGGCTTTTGACATTCTTTTGATCTTTTGGAAACAGGCTTTCCCTGTAGCCCCAGCTGGCCTGGAACTCACTATGTAGAACAGGCTGGCCTTGAACTCACAGAGATCCACCTGTCTCTGCCTCCTGAGTGCTGGATTCAAAGGTGTGCACCACCATGGACAACTTCTGACTTTTAACATGAGCAAATAAATTAGTTTTCATAGCTTGGAAAGAAGAATAAAACCTACCCTGTAGTTATCATTGAAATATACTAGATTTTAAGAATTCAGGATAAGGCAGGCCAAGCCAAGACTCAGGAAACATTTCTGAAGATGGGATGGAAATAATGTAAGAACCAGAGGGACAAGACACCTGCTAATAGTTAATGCATTCTAGAAATGATAGGGAAGCTGTCCCAAGGCAATCTGGACAATATGGTAATCTAACAAGATCTGAATTGTAAAAAAAAAAAAAAACTAGATGTAGCTGCACAGGAAGATCAACAATCAACAAGTGGGACCTCATAAAGCTCAAAAGCTTCTGTACAGCAAAAGAAACAATCAAGGAGGTGAAACAAAAACCCACAGAGTGGGAGGAAAGCTTTACCAGTGATACATCTGACAGAGCATTCACATCAAGAATATAAAAGATACTCAAAAAACAAAGAAGAAGACAAATGACCTACTCAAAAGATGGAGTAAAGAGCTGAACAGAGACTTCACCAGTAAGGAAGTAAAGATGGCTGAGAAACATCTTTAAAAGTGTTCAACATCATTAATAATTAAGGAATTGCAAACTAAAACCACTCTCAGATATCATCTCACTCCAATACAACTAGCTAAGATCAAGAAAACAAAAGACAACAGATGTTGGAGAGGCTGTGGGGAAAGGGGAACACTCATCCTCTGCTGGTGGGAATGTAAACTTGTCCAACCACTGTGGAAAACAGTGTGGAGAATCCTTAAAAGACTCAAAATGAGCCGGGCATGGTGGCACACGCCTTTAATCCTAGCACTTGGGAGGCAGAGGCAGGCGGATCTTTGTGAGTTCAAGGCCAGCCTTTGTGAGTTCCAGTACAGCTGGGACTACAGGGAGACCCTGTCTCGAAAAGACCAAAAAAAAAAAAAAAAAAAAAAAAAAAAAAAAAGACTCAAAATGAGACTACCACCTGACCCAGTCATACCACTCCTGGGTATATACCCACAAGACTCATCTTACCGCAGAGATACATGCACGTCCATGTTTATTGCAGCTCTCTTAACAAAAGCAAAGACATGGAACCAACCCAAATGCCCCTCAACAGATGAGTGAATGATAAAAATGTGGTACATCTACACAATGGAGTACTATTCAGCAGTAAAGAAAGATGGCATTATGAACTTTGCAGGTAAATGGATGGAGCTTGAAGCCATTATGCTGAGTGAAGTAACACAGTCCCAGAAAGACAAATGGAGAATGGTTTCCCTCATTTGTGGATGCTAACACCAAATCCCCCAGATAAAAGGCAAGCTGAATGACAATATTATTATATTTCTGTTTTTCTGAAGGCAACTATGGTGTTATAATGTGAATCTCTCAACTTGCTCTAGAAATTCACCCACCAATTATTCTCAGACTCTGTAATTACCATATATGGGTGAATAATATGTATCTGTATTTTAGAGTAATATAAAATTAATGGAGGAAAATGTGAATTTCTAAGCATAAAAAAAAGACTGAGAAAAAGATGCAGGACAGTTATGGCAGAATGCATGGTCTGGGGTTGGGTGGGGCGGGGCAAAGGGAAAGGGGAATATGCCTGAACTGAATTGAAAAATGATGTCTGAAATACACAAAACATCAATACAAATGGAGATAAATAAATAAATATGGCTGGAAAACAAACAAACAACAACAAAAAAAAAACTTGCTGTAAAGACATGCTGGCACATGTCTTTAATTCCAGCACTCACTTGGGAGGCAGAAGTAGGTATATCTCTGTGAGTTCAAAGCTAGCCTGGTCTACTTAGTTACTTCCAGGCCAGCTGGGACTACAGGGAGACCCTGTCTCAAAAAAAAAAAGAAGACCAAAAAAAAAAAAACAAAACTAAATAAAACTGGCTGACGCATTGAAGTAGATGGGTGAAATTTTATGGATCGCATCTCAAGATGAAGAGGTAGAGGCAATCCAATAGATGCTGATAGAAGGAGAATCAGTTATCTTCTGGGACTCTCTGAAAGCTTATTATCTAATCCCAAGTGGGCAACCCTACACATAGGTATACATGAGCACTACTAAATGGACTTGGCACATTACACATGTATATTTATAAATAAATGTATATACACATAACAATAATTATAAAGAAGCAGACATGAAATTGAAAGAGAATGAGGCATGGGGGGTTGGAGAGGGGCTGGAAGGGAAGGAAATAATGCAAAGACTATACTTATGTATGAAACTCTTAAAACTGAAATAGGAGAGATGGCTCAGCTAAAAGAACAAAAATATATATTAAAAGTTATTTCTGATGTCACAGTTTCAGTAAAAGTAAAGTCTTCTTTTGCTAGAACTTTCACAGTTTAAGAGCATGTCAATTTGGACACGGGCATTAAAGCTGCCTGCCAAACACTGACCTGCCTTTAAGTCTTCCGTGCTAAGTCTGTGAAGTGGGCCAGGTGTTTTCTTTTATTTGACTTTTCTTATTTCCTTAGGTACTTGTTTCCCATTGGTCCTATATCCTATAAATACAACTCTAAGATTCCCTGGCTTTTCATTTCTTCCCAAGAGAGGAGCCCAACCCCAAGTTGCTTTGTTATTTAACTATTTCTATCACAAACAACCTCTATCCCTCAACTTTTGCTCAACTAGACTGCATAATTAGAGGAGATTAAAAGTAAAGCTTATCTGAAGTTTAGCAAGTCAGAGTTAATTTGTTTCTAACGGATGATAATTGCAAATTCATCATAAGTTCGGACCCAAAGTTGAAGTGAGGTAGGAGTTGTGCTGTTTATACTGCACATTAGTGTCTGCCTGTGTGGTCTGGTAGATCAACCTGTAATTAATTTGAAAATCCAGTCTAATGGTATGTTCTGTGTGGGCTTTCATTCAACTGATTGTTGATCCCCTTTCTAATGAGGGTAAGTGACCACTCAGGGAGTGAGTCAGAGGGCAAAACTCAAACTTTATTTTCCAGTACATGGTATAAAGGAAGTTTCTTATCAAGCAGCACAGAGAGCATCAGAGTGCATCCAATCATCAAAAAGGTCAACGTAATCATGCAGTTACACAGCTCTCAGCCTAGACATGCTTCTATAGATGTTTACATGCTGTTTACAAGCTCAGCTCAAGGGGCAACTAATCAAGGCTAGGGGGCTGCATGTAGTTGTTGCCAGGAAGGGTGCCATGTTGATGGTGCAGCAAGAAATTCAGCAAAGTGACTTACTAAACAGGTCTACAGTTCTGATCTCACATCATCTGTGAACTTTCATTTGAAAAAGCCTTCTTTTAAAAATGTTTTATTTTTATTTCATTTATTTTTTAAAATTCTTTATTTTTTTATGGGATTCACAATTTAAGAGCACAGTTGTTTTCAGATCACATTAAGATTGCTCAGTTTGCCATACAATTAGGTAATTGGCCGGGCATGGTGGTGCATGCCTTTAATCCGAGCACTCAGGAGGCAGAGGCAGGTGGATCTTTGTGAGTTCAAGGCCAGCCTGGTCTACATTCCAGGACAGCTGGGACTACAGGGAGACCCTGCCTCGAAAAGACCAAAAAAAAAAAAAAAAAGGTAATTGGTGCTAGCATCCACAGATGAGGGATACCATTTATCATTTCTCTATTTGCCCATCAGTTGAGGGGCACATTTGTTGGTTGCTATTGTGAGCAGAGCTGCAACAAACATGGCTGTGCATGTATCTCTGCAGTAAAATGAGTCTTGTGGATATATACCCAGGAGTGGTATGGCTGGGTCAGGTGGCAAGTTCATTCCAAGTCTTCCAAGGGTTCTCCATACTGCTTTCCACTCATCCACTTCTAATGAGCTTACATTCCCACCAGAAGTGGATGAGTGTTCCCCTTTCCCCACAACCTCTCCAGCATTTGGTATCATTTGTTTTCTTGATCCTAGCCAGTCTTATCAGAGTGAGACGATATCTTAAAATGGTATTAATTTGCATTTTCTTAATTGTTAGTGACGTTGAACACTTTTTAAGATGTTTCTCAGCCATCTCTAATTCCTTACTTGTGAAATCTCTGTTCAGCTCTTTGCTCCATCTTTTGAGTGGGTCATTAGTTTTCTTTCTTTCTTTTTTTTTTTTTTTGAGTAGTTTATTTACTCTGGAAATCAATGCTTTGTCAGATGTGTCTGTAGTGAAGGTTTCCTCCCACTCTGTGGGTTTTCTCCTCACTTCCTTGATTTTATGTGTATGTGTGTGCTGCTTGCATGTAGGCAGGTGCAGCCATGTTGTGCAATGCATATGGAGGTCAGAAGAAGGTATCAGATCCCCTGGAACTGGAGTCATGGACAGTTGTTAGCCAACATGTGGGTGCTCAAAATTGGATGTAGGTCCTCTACAAGCACAGCCAAAGCACTTAACTGCTGTGTCTTCTCTCCAGCCTTGAAAAGGCCTCTTTTACCCAGATTACCTGACCATTTTCTGCATATACTAAGGAATTAGTAATATATATTAGTAATATATATATTATATATATATTATATATATATGCATTCAATCCCTGATTTTTTTAAGTTTTATACATTTCTCTCTTGAAAAATCTTGATGTTGGTCTTATGTGTGTACATAATAAAGAATTGTATGAAGAATGTTGAGAATGACTCTGATGAAAAGTGAAAATCCAACCTGGATTTCTTTCATAAGTCCCTGCCTTACATATACAGTGACCATGAAGTTTGCTGCAATCTTAACTCTTTTTTTTTTTTACTAAAATGAACGTAAATTTGACCCACTATCAAGAGCTCTACATACAGTACAGAATTAACATGGTCATCACTAAGATTACGTTTAGAAATCTAAGTAAGGTTAGTGATCAAATTAAGCCTGGTAATGACTACTCTGTCCTAGGATGAACGAATCTAATTTATCCTCTTAAAATATACCAATCGACTCATGTTAGCATATTCTTATATCTGTGCAACCATTACTACAGTTTTAGAATATGTACAAAATTCAAATGAAAATATTTAAAACTACCATCCTCATCTCTAGCTCTTACTCTGCCCTCACCAAACCATCTTTCTGTCTTCATAGATATATCTATTATTTATTTTATTGGAAAAGAATCATTTAATATGTGGATTTTGTGGTTAGGCTCCATTCACTTGCATGGTTTCAAGGAACATCTGAATTGTAGCGTATGTATCAGTATTTTTTCATTGCTAAATGGTAGTCCATTGGATGGATGTACCTATTTTTAGCCATTTATCCTTTAATAGACATTCCATTTAACTTTATCTTTAGCTATTATGAATCATGTTTTTCCTAGGGATGGACTTTCCAGGAGATAGAGCCATATATGTTTAACAATTTGAGAAAATGAGTGACATAACAAATTCAACTTCATGATTAACCATCTGAGAAAATGATAGTTTTCTAGGGCATTTATTTATAACCCTGGGCTGGATAGCTTTAGTGTCAACTTGACACACCTGGGTTGAGGGAGCCTCAATTGGGGAATTGGCTCCATTGGAGTGGCCTGTGGCCACATCCGTGGAGTATTGTCTTGATTGTCAAGCAATGTGGGAGAACCCAGTCCACAATGAGTGGTGCCACCCTGGGCAGGTGGTTGTGTACTGTATAAGAAGGCAGGTTGGGCATGAGCCAGGGGAGCAAACCAGTGAACAGCATTCCTCCATGGCCTGTGCTTCAGCTCCTGCCTTCAGGTTCCTGCCATGAGTTCCTGCCTTGGGCTCCCTGAGTGATGAACTGTGACCCAGGAGATGTAAGCTGAATAAATCCTTTCCTCCCCAAGTTGGTGTTGGTCAGAGCGTTTGTCACAGCAATGGAAGACAAACTAGAACAAACCCCAAAAGGCTTACCCTTAAAAAGATCTAAGAAAGCATTACTTTCCAAAACCTATAAAAACATATAAACTATCATGTAGCTGAAATATAATTATAATCAACCAATAAATAATTATATATTATTACAAAAGATAAACTGGGAGACAAAGATTGATACCTGGATTTCTGGAATGCAACCTGCCTCTAACTGGGAACTCTACACATGAGATACCCTCTCCTTCCATGCAAAACAGCAACAAGGAAACCATTTGAGATAGCTTAGAAAGGCATTCATAGCTTAAATTAAAATATTCCAAACCTAATTAATTGAGTATGAACTCGCCATTTCATACATACCTTTGGGGAAGGGGGCTAACATCCTTTTTATGGAAACAAACACTTGAGATAAAGTGGAAATGTGTTAGTTCCGTGTTCAACATTTTTTGAACTGCTCTTTGGAAAAATTATTTTTTGGTATGTAAAGGAAGAAATTAAATTTAAAAAGTGTGCAGGGAAAGAGGATCTGATACAGAACTTTTCCAGCAGGAGGGAACATTATACTTTAAATAGAGGCTATAACCCTTTCAAGAATCTGTGCTCATTAGGTTTGACTGGGATGCGGGTGATGCCTTTTTTCAAATGCACACAAAAAGGAAGGTTTTGAGATCAAAGGAATATGCATCTCACTTTTCTTTCTGTATAGTTTTTAAAATTACAATGGTTTGTTCTTGGATATTTCCATTTCTTGCAAGATGATAAATTAATTTTTCTCCTTTCTCCTATAAATCATTCCTATGATAAGAAAATTGGTTTCCCTCCTGTTTTGTTTTTGGATTGGAGTTGTTATTGTAGTCAATTATTCAAGATTTTTTTTCTCTTTTGTGTGAAGAGTAAACTGTGCTCCCGGAATACTCTCTTCACTCTCACTGGAAACTGATTAGAAGTGAAATGCTGCAGAGCCCGGATGGGCTTTCATTGGCACACAGTATTAAGTATAATTTCACTCTTCTTTACAGCAATTGTTTCTGTCATATTTCTCCAAGAAGCATGATGAAAAAGAGGTTATAAAAATATGGAAGCCTCCAGATGTTTCAGTTTCATTATCTCATGTCTGTCTTCTAAAACAATACAGTAAAAATATATTTTCTTATCATCTAAGACCATTAAATCACACAATTCAAAAATTGGCATTCTCTAGTTATTTATTAATTATCATCTAAATGTTCAAATCCTGTTCTATGATGACCAGGGCCCAACAAACGTTAAAGGAACACATATTCATTGTCATCAAAGTGGCCAATGTCAGCAGAGAGATTTCGGATTTTGTAAACCAGGCTGGCCTTATACTCACAGATATCCACCTGTCTCTGTCTCCCGAGTGCTGAGATTAAAGGTATACACCACCACTCCTGGCTAATTCTGATATTTTTATGTGTATATGCATCTGTGTGTGTGTGTGTGTGTGTGTGTGTGCGTGTGTGTGTGTGTGTGTGTTAAATAGACTAACTTGTTCAAGTTATCCTGGAACTCACTCTGCAGACCAGGCTGGCCTTGAACTCAGAGATCCACCTGCCTCTGCCTCCTGAGTGCTGGGATTAAAGGTGTGCATCATCACGCACCAGAATTCAAAAACCTAGCTCTTTGGAAGTTTTATAAAATTTTGTGTTAATGACACGGATGGCCGAAATTTGTTTAACTCACGGTGTGAACTAAATCCTATATGTGCAGTGTTATTTCTCTCCTGCAACTCTCCTAAAATGGCAACACTTTCAATTACCCCAGTCTCTCTTTTTCTTAAGTTTTCCTTACCTTTCTTTTTTGTTAATTTATTTTTTATTGTTATTAAACTTTTTCCATACATCATACATCATTTCTCGATCGAATTTAGGGTCACTTCCCTTCCCATGCCCCCCACCCTGCCTGAGTACCTGCACTCTGCCATACATGTCTTGCATCTTTTTCAGAGTCTTTCCAGAGATTTTGTCCTGTTCTTTTGTTGTTGTTCACTCTAACTTGTATTGCTTCAATATATATATATATGTAATATACATAGTTACATATATACATAAATATATGTATACATACACATATCACCTGAATTGGGAAGCAAATTTCTTTCTTCTTTTTTTTTTTTTTTTGTGCTAAAAGATGTCATGTTTTCCTAAGGAAGTATTTGAAGGTTCCTCCTTGGCAAGCCCAAACAAACCATCAATCTGACCTTGTGCTCCCACACCTGTGGTCTTTCCCTCCCATGTTCCCACAATGAGGTCAGTAAGCACACGCCTGTCTTATCTTCCTCGTACGACCTCCTGATACAGCCTAGGTCAGTCCAAAAATGGCAGTCTATACTCTGAAAGGCTGAAATCCTAGTAGCTGCTCAGTTCCAAGTTGGATATCTCAGTAGTCCCCATCTGGCATTGAAGCTGTTTGGAGGATTGCTTGGAGAGACATGAATCTTCAGCCATACCGGAGGGTTAGGGAACACACTGCGGAAGAGGGGGCTGGTAGAATGTAAGGGCTGCCGATTGGGTGAATGGTGAAACTAGCAATGTAGTTGGACACTCATTTGATCAAACTGATTGAACAAACAACTGTCACCCCCCACTGGATGTGGGGCTGTAGGTGTTTGGGCACAACAGCCTGCAGATAGGTTTTGTACCTGAAGGATGCTTGTACTCATGGATTATCACTATAGCTAAAAATGAAAAAAAAAAAAAAAAAAACCAAAACTGAGAGAAAGATGCAGGACAGTTTATGGCAGAGAATGCTGATCTGGGATTTGGGGGGAGGGGTGGGGGAGGGAAGGGGAAAGAAATAAGCCTGAATTAATTGGAAAAAAATGTATGAAATGCACCAAAGCATAAATAAACAATAAATAAAAAAAAAAAAGCTGTGTCTGTGTCTTTGAAGAATGGCAAAACAGCAGTGGCAGCCACAGAGAGTAGATGCACTTTGCAAGTAAGAATTAAAAGACAGGCCAAACAACAGTGCTTTCTCTTTTTTGTCTCTTTTTACTATATTCTCTTTATATCTGAATTACAATTTCTCAGGCCTTACTGATTATTTCTGGGTTTACTTTCCTTTTGGATGCTTAAGGCCACACAGTTAGCCCAGATTAACCAAGGTTTTTGTTTTCTTAAGGTCAGTTGAGGATCTGGCCCTCAAGGGCCTCTCAGGGGAGTTTTGGGGGGGGAGAAGGGTGGGAGCCCCTGGCTCCTTTCAGCTTTTCACTTACGAATTTCATCCACTCAAGGACAAAATCAGGTCTTGCTAGACTAGGCTTCCCTTTTTGAAGCATAAGCAGACTTTCCTCTTTATAAACTGGACACTGGCTGAAGTCCCATTAGTGGATCTCCAAGACCCCCCTGAACAAGAAGACTGGTGACTCACATTTGCAGGACATTTCAAGAGATGCCCCCTTGCATAGTCCCCTAAGACTTGGTTGACCTCTGAGAGCAAGGAACAAAGTTGTCCCTTAGTTCCCTCGGCCAGATTTGTATGGGCATTAAGTGCGTTCATTAAGTCCCCAGAAAGGCTAAGTTACACCAGCCTGATACATCGCACCTATATTAAAATTGTATCTTCTAAAAGCAAACTGTATGTTGCTTCCATATCATATTTCTTGATTCACATTTTTCCATTTTAATTTAATATTACTCTAAAAATGCATACATACCCACCATCATATACCAAAAATCCAAAGTCTAAAAATAAATGGTATGTTCTAGAACCTGTCTAGGGATTCACAATATAAGAGCACAGTTGTTTTCAGATCATGAGGAATAAAACATTAACATTGCTCACTTTGCCTTACAACTAGGTACTTGGTACTAGCATCCACAGATGAGGGATACCATTCCTCTTTTGTTTTTTTCTGGGACTGTGTTACTTCACTTAACATAAAACTCTAATCATGAAACAGTATTGCGTTTGAGAATCCTGACCTCCAAACAAATTTTCTCATCAATTTTGTCACGTTATCTTTACGAAAGCATCCACCTTGAAACAAAGAATCCAGCTCCTTGATGCTATTGAAAATTTGGAAAGGAAATGAGAGTCCAGAGAGCAAAGACACAGAGCTAACACGTGACAACGCTCGAGCTAACACGTGACAACGCTCATATCGGAGGTGGGATTGCAACCTTCCAGTCCTAAATTCTCCAACTCCAAAATCACACCTTCTTATTTATTATTTTCCAGGAAATACTTGCTCTGAGTCTCATTTTAAATCTGTGATTAGTATGAAGAAAACTATGCCAAAACTTTAGAGACTTTTTTCTTGTTAAGCAATCAATTTCTTATTTCTAAAAATGTTCTTTGTGTTCAATCAGTGGGAGGGTAGAAGGTTGATATCGAAGGCTCCTTGGTACAGTTCTCACAGGGTTGAGCCAGCTCATTCCCAGCATGGGTCCTGGGGTCTGGTGATTACTTTGTTCAGGAATCAGAAGGACTGAAGCCTCTTCACCTAGTTTCGTAATGAGGAACCCATAGGGGCAGGGTTGAGGTAAGGTTGTTCAAGCCAGAGCTCTCTCAGGATGTAGACTCGCCTTGCTAAAGTTGACTTGTGATTGACCAAGATTGCTTTTGACTTCCCTAGTTCTTCAGACTTTTTTTAACCAGTCGGCCTATTGTCTTAAGGGCCACTGGCTTTCAGAGTTAAGGAGCAGGGGATGAATTAATGATGCGTTAATCAAGACTCTGACAATTTTAAGGCAGGAAGCACAAGCTAAATGGGGTTGTGCAAAGTGCAGTTCATCTAGGTGACATCTTCAACTGCAAGGCTTTTTAAGATATGGTTGACAAGCATCTCATACCATCATACTAAGGGATGATTTATTTCTATCCTTTTCTTTTGCTGCATTAGCTCTGTTCTCAGGCAGATTTTTTTCCATCTTTATTGATCAAGTTTAAATATCGATGGGATCTAGAATTAACCTACAACTTATTTTCAGACCTTGTAATTGTGGTATATGGGGGGAAGATATGTGTGCATACTTTAGAGTAATATAAAATTAAAGGGAAAATGTGAATTCCAGAAAAAAAAAGACATGTATGGCAGAATGCATGAGCTCTGATGGGGAGGGGGCAAGGAAAGGGAATCGCATCTAAACTTGATTAAGAAATGTTATATGAAATACACAAAACTTCAATAAAAATGAAAAAATTAAAATAAATAATAAGAATGTGTTTCCTCAGGAGATGAAACAAAACTCTGAAGTGAAGTCTTTTTCCACATATCCATAATATGAACTAATAACTATGATCATCTTACCTCTGGAAGACCAATGTAGGGCCCTGGATGGAGCTTCCTGGTCTCTCAATGTTGCACTATCTCAGGTTAACTGTTTACTCTGTTGGGTCCAATCTGTTATTATGAAACCAGGGGCTAGATTATAAGCCCAGGGATGTTCTACTGATAACCTGATAGCCTGTCATTTATGGAATGTACTATCACTTGAGAATCTAACTGCTCCTATTGTATCATCTTCAAAGGAATTCGAGTAGGGCTTTATGTAAAAATAGCATATTTACCAACTGAACCAGAAAAAACTAGACGAAATAGGGAAAGAGGAGGGGGCAGGTTTGTTATATCCAAATGGATGTAAACTTAACAGGGCTATTTAAACCAGGGGAAACCAGAAGCTGTTAGAAAAGAATCTTAAGCAGTTTAAACATCATAAATATTCAAAAAAATCAGAACCTGAGGTATACTAGTGCTTAAAATTTTGCTAAGTGAAAGTGATTTTAAAATGATTATAAACTGATGCTACACTGAACTGCTCAAAAGTTACAAAGGGGTTAGATCTCCAAAATGGAAGTGTTACTGGTGGTCGGGGTCTGACAAGTGTTTCCATGTTCTCAGTCTCTTATTCAGGAATGAAATATCGGCTGGAGAGACTACTCAGCAGTTAAGAGCACTGGTTGCCCTTACAGAGGATCTGGGTTTGGTCCCCAGCACCCACATCGTACTTAACAGCTGTCCATAACTCCAGTTCCATGGGAATCTGATGCCCTCTTCTGGCATCCATAAACATTGACTGGCACAGGTGTATTTACATATGTGCAGACATAATACTCATAGACATAAAAATAAACAATAAATAAGTAAATAAATAAATGAAATAAAGATCCACTTAGATTTTAAAGTAGTAAGAATATTCAAAACAAAACAGCTTAGATACACTGTCAAAAGCAACAGCCACCTGAGTGAGAGTGTTCACAGCCTCCAGTTACTATTCTGGGCTTCCTTTATGGGGGTTTGATTGCCACTGGTCATAATGAATGTGTCTCTCTGTTTCTATTGACAGATTGTTACATAATATTTGTTTCTACTGTGCATGTCCTTTCCCATAATGCATCTGGTTTTAGAACTATACATGCCCAATTATGCATAGACATAAGATAGTATATGGGGCTGGAGAGATGGCCTAGTGGTTAAGAGCGCCGACCGCTCTTACAGAGGACCCAGGTTCAATCCCCAGCACCCACATGGCGGCCGAGAACCATCTGAAACTCCAATTCCAGGAGAACTCCAGTTCTAGGGGAATCCGACACCCTCCTCTGACCTCCGCGGCATTGCCCGACACGGGTGCACAGACTTGCATGCAGACAGTACATTGATACACATACAGAAATAAATAAATGCCAGGCGTGGTGGCACACGCCTTTAATCCTAGCACTTGGGAGGCAGAGGCACGCAGATCTCTGTGAGTTTGAGGCCAGCCTGGTCTACGGAGTAAGTTCCAGGACAGCCAGAGCTACAGAGAGACCCTGTCTCAAAAAGACCAAAAAAAAAAAAGAAAAGAAAAGAAAGAAAGAAAGAGAAAAAGTGCACTTCCGGACTGCACCAAAGAACTGACTGAAACAGTGAACTTCTGCTCAAAACAGTCAAATTACACATGGAGAATTTTAAGAAAGACTGAGAAAGAGATGAAAAGCATGTTTGGCAGAATGCATGAGCTCTGGTGGGGTGAGGGGATAGGGTGGGGGACACGGGTCTAGATTTGATAATCTTGTACAAAATATATATTAAAAAATCTATGTTCATCGAAAAAAAAGATAGTAAATAAGGGATTTCCCCTAAAAGTCCACTTTGAGAGCCTAGCTTGCTTTGTTTCACATTTAACCCCAAAACTGTTCAAGCCAGGTTGGCCTCTTCACATCTGTGGCTGAGGGTAGCTGATATAAGACTAAATAGAATCCATGTTTGATGATATTTGAAGGGACAGAAAACTTATGTCATGATTTAGAGATGAGTGTGTTTATATCTCAATACATGTGGGGTCCAAGATTGCTAGCAGGTTACTAGGTGCATTGTTAGAACCTGTGCAGGTGCCCATAACAGTGCAAATTAAGGTCTAGGCTGCCAAGTGCAAAACCCAAAGCAAGTGTATCCCAACTGCTGACATACCCCTTCTGCTGACCTGTCTCATTGGGACTTAATATTCAACTTAACACTTCCTTCAGTTACAAACCATATAGTATTAACCATAAATTAACTCATGGTCCACCTCTTCTAAGGAAGAATGTCATTTTGAAACTTTTCATTATATAGTCTTCTGTACTTTGTCACTCTGAACACTATCTGTATTGTGTAATTGAATCCTTTACAGTTTGAAGCATTTCTTTTCTGGCTGGTTGTGTTCTGTAGATGAAGTCAGCCATCTTTGAGTTGATCTCATGGCACCACTACTGCAAATAAGTCCTACCTTCTAAAGACAAAGTTCTCTTCCCTTAACTTCCTAGTTTCTCCCTTCCCTCATCTCTCTGGACATCTCTGACAGTCTTCTATTCACTTCACTCTACTCTTGTGTAGTTCTCTTTTGGGTTTCATCCCAAACTTTCACCATCTCTGTGTGATTATTCCTACTCTTCTGGATTAAATTAAATGCCCTTCATTTTTCTGGAGACTCTTACAGATATGGTTTTGGGGAAAAGCATTTAATTTGAGACACGTCTCCCTATAGCTCCAGCTTGTCTGGAACTCACTATGTACATAAGACTGGCCCAATCTCACAGAGATCCACCTATCTCTTCTTCCCCAAAGCTGAGATTAAGGCTTATGCCTTTACACCCAGTGACAGGTATGATTTTGAATTTGGGCAATTTCCTGAATTCTAGATGGATGTACTTTTCATACTTGTCTGTTTGAATGTTTTGTTACCATTTCAAACTTCCAAGACCCAAAATTAGATTAGCGATTTCCCTCTTGCTATTGATCATTCCTATCTTATCCTGCTTATCTTCTACCAGCCTTTTCCTTCTAAGGGAATGATGCTACCTTACTGATGTTCAAGTCAGAAACCTGGAAACCATTGTTTTGAGAGAAGGACTTACTATGTACCCCTGGCTGGCCTTGAACTCATTTTGTAGACTAGGCTGGCCTTGAACTTAAAGAGATCTGCATGACTTTGCTTCTAGAGATGTATGACTAAAGGCATGCACCACATAATTTGTCTTTTAAAATATTTACAATTTATTTGTGTATATATGTATATTTGTACTTGTATGTTGCAACAGTGTATGTGTACCATGCCATGCATTTGTTGGTCAGAAGACAACTTTGAGTGTTGGTCTTCACCTTCTAGTGTGTTTTGAGGCAGAATCTCTCTTTTTGTTTGTCGCTGTATTGTATATTCCAGGCTCGATGTTCTTCAGCCTTCCAGAGGGTTTAGTAATCACTTCCCAATTCACCAAAGGACTGCCACCGTGTCTAGCTTTTTGTTTGTGTTCCAGGGAGCCGAAGTCATGTTATCAGATTTGTACAAAAAGTGCTTTTATTCACCAACCCATTTTCCTGTCTTGGGAAGTGACACTTAGTGCTATAGCCCATCAGTAACGATGTTTATGAGTTGTATCTCTTACATCTGAGTCTCTTAAAGTATATGCCTAGCTCCTAGTCATCATCAATACATTAATTTAAAGCCACCGTCTTCATTCACCCACAGCCCTTCAGGATCCAGTTGGTCTCCCTGGTCTCATTCTCCCAATCAGTGTTTATTCACCTTTTCTCTCTTGGTCTCATAAGCATTTTTCAAGAAAGTTAGAAGAGTGTGAATTCTTTCCAGCTTCTAATAAAAAAAACATAGTGAATGCCTATTGTTGGTAGCATTAAAATGTTATTCATTTTCATTTTCTTTTTATTGAATTTTGTGAATTTAAGAGTCCTGCACAGTACATTTCTTATCTATCTGGCTTAGATTCTTCCCAACACAGTCCTCCTTTCACTCCCAGTCCAGTCATCCCAGAGATGGGAATCACTGTTGAAAGAAATAGAAATGTCAAAACAAGCCAGAGTCCAAGTTAAATAGACCAAAGGGGTTGAAAAAATATTTTGCATATTTGAATAAAGCTAATAACAAATTTTGAAATCATATTCCAATCAAATTTTCTTAAACCACAATATTTTAAGAGTTCTTTTCCTCAGGCAGTAAGATTATAGCGAGTTTCCCTTGTTGACTTGAAAATAATTATCAAAAGTTAAAATATGAAAAATCAAATGGCTTCCCATTTGATAAAAAAATAAATCTTCCTAGTATCCAGCACTAAAGTGTTTTATTTAATAGATTTTTAGGCTGGGATTCAGAATTCTGAGATTAAATGAAGGTCCAAAGTGCTTCTGATGCAGGAAGACCCAAAGATCACAAGGGAAGATGTTTCCAGGGGACCACTAATGTCCTGTTGTATTGTGGGGATCCCCAACTCCTGACAATTGGGAAGTCACTGGAAAGACCATGTGCATTAAGCTTATTTTTACCTAATATTTTCATCTTTCATGTGAGTTGTAACTAGATTTCCTAGAAAGGCATTAAATTCTTTACAAACCAAGCCCTGTTATTATCACAAGGTTCTGTACTTAGGGACACCATGCCTCTTCTCCCAGGCTTACTATCTTTCTTGTCTTTCTTTAAGAAATGGTGGTTTCATCATGTACATAATGTATTATATATAGTCATATACTTAGTATTTTTTGAATTTTTAAAATTTAAATCATATTTATTGATAAAAAGATCAACAGTGCCAGAGAAAAAATTCACTAGAATAGCAAAGACATAAACGCTTAACATACAGAAACATTTTGTAATCACTAAAGTAGATTTTGATTGGAACAGAGTAGAAAGAGAGATCAACAAGCTAGTGATTAAAGACATTATTATTTTAACCAAAATAACATGTCTAAACATATATTTCTTAGCTGAAGTTTGAATGTTATCACTTAGTTTCAAGTTCCTTCTTCACATCATCTTCTCATCAATGTCACATGGACTGAAGGGCATCATAAATATTTGTCAACTCTTGGTTTTGATATAAAGATTTGGTGCTAGGATCCACAAATGAGGGAAACCATACATCATCCTTTTTTTCTGGGACTGTATTACTTCACTTTCATAATGGCTTCTAGTTTCATCATTTACCTTCAAAGTTCATGATGTTATCTTTTTTTAATTTTATTAATTATTTTATGTGTATGAGGGTACTGTCTGCATGGAAGTAGGTACACATGTGTCATGCAATGCTGCGAAGGTCAAAAGAGGGTGTCGGATTCCCCTGAAACTGGAGTTAAAGATGATTCTTAGCCACCATGTGGGTGCTGGGAATCAAACCCGAGTCCTCTGCAAGAGCAGTCAGTGCTCTTAACTGCTGAGCCAACTCTCCAGCCCCAATGTTGTTTTTCTTTTTTATTTCCTCTTTTATTTGTTTATTTTTAAGGGATTCTACAATATAATAATAACAGTTGTTTTCAGATAACATTGATTTTACTCAGTTTGCTGTACAATTAGGTAATTGGTGCATTTTTTTGAAGTGAGCCAAATTAGTAAACATAAGTAATGAATGCAAGTAACATTCATGTAAAATCAATTTTCAAGTATCTATGTCCAAATTTTGAACAACCCAAGGTTCCCATAGTCCAGTTGGAGATACTTGTATGCACAGGCATGTTGATCAATTAGGAGTCCAGTCTATATTGCTGTAGTCTCAATATTCACCCCAATCTCTCCACAGACCTTACATTCTACCATGCCTCCTCTTCCACAATTTGTTCCCTAGGCTTTGGGAAAGGGACACAAGTGGGCAAGAAGCAAAACAGTCTATTTTCTCTGGAGATGTCATTTTGGACTCTAGTCTGTTCAGGTTGTTTCCCTTCATGGGTTGACAGCTTATCCAGTGATATCTTTTTAGTCATACTAACAAAGCACAAGCAATTGGATGTACAGGCATTTAAGCAGTACTAATTATTATGGCAAGCTAAGCTGTGAGCATAGACACAGATGCTTGGATGGTATGCTAATCCACAAACTGTGGTTTCTCTATAAAGGGTGACAAGTTCTTATTGTGGCTTATAACATCTCCTAACCACTA
>VZQC01009057.1:179456-333203 GCA_009823505.1 Rhizomys pruinosus | reverse complement strand
TTGGGATTAAAGGCATGTACCACCTTGCCCAGCCCTTGTCATTATATTTTATCTCAGCAAGTAGAATAGTAATCTTAGAGTAAACAAGGCCACTTAAAGAACAAAAAGTTATTGACTATGTCTCAGGACCTGTCATTGGCTCTTGAGATCAATGAACTAGACATAGTCTAAATCACAAGGAATACTCACTATGTACACAAATGAGGGCAGGGGATAAATCAGGTTGGAGATAAGTGAATAATAATCACAGATTAACTGACTCAATAGCTCTGAGAGATACAGAATTACAGCACAGTAGAAGAAAATGTTAGTAAGGATCGGGCTCCAGGTCCCTTAGTATCTATACTTGATAATCATGATTCTACTTCTTAAAAGGAACTAAGAAAGAATGACTAATTATAGACCAGTGCAGGAGATGTATAAGATATACCTGGTAATCATTTTTCCACACCAGACAGCTAAGACAACACTGTACACTAATGAAATACTGTACAAAGGAGCCAGCTTGGAGACACTGCCAATGACAAAAGGCAGGATATTTTCAACATCAAAACAAGTAACTTTTAATTGATAAAGACTTCTGTGAATGTTTAAAGACCCTTAGGTTTGTTATACAGTGGAAAAATCTTTCATCCACACAAAAACTGAAAATTCATTGATTGTATTGAAAATAATATTTCACACTGGAAACTGGCAGTTAAGAAGAAATGACTAAATATCTACTTCTTTTTTAGGCAGGAAATATTTCAATGTCACAAAGTAGCCCTAGTTAATGAAAGAAAGTCTTTGTAGAATTTCAGTTAACAAAGGTAAGAATATTGAAAAATATGACAGATTTAGAAAAATTACCATTTTGTAACTTCTAATGAAATAATTCAGGAAAGATTATTAATGAGTAAAAATATTTTAAATGCATTCCATTTTTTCTCTAATGATGGAGGGAGGTATATTCATTGTACATAGTGTTGGATTTTATAAAGGCATTTTTTTCAGTTACATTATGTATTTAGACCATTGTCATCCCACACCTACTCCTGTTTCTCTCCTGTCCTTTCCCACTCTGTCTAGTTTCCTTCCTAGAGATCAGATTCCTTCCAGTCAAATCCACTGATAAATTTAAGCGTGACTACTATAGGAGAAGGTGATAGAAGAAAACGTTGCCAGCAACCTATAAGACATAGGTGTAGGAAAAGACTTTCTAAATCAGACAGCAGCTTCCCAGGAAATAAGGCCAACAATTGACAAGTGGGACCTCATTAAACTCAAAAGTTGTCTGTACAGCTAAAGAAACAATCAATGAAGTGAAGAGAAAACCCACAGAATTGGAGGAAACCTTCACTGGTGATACATCTGACAGAGCATTAACTTCCAGAATATATAAACTACTCAAAAAACAAAGAAGTAAGGAAATAAATTACTCACTCAAAAGGTGAAGTAAAGAGCTGAATAGAGAATTCACCAGTGAAAAAGTAAAGATGGCTGAGAAACATCTTTAAAAGTTTTCAACATCATTAATAATTAAGGAAATGCAAATTAAAACCACTTCAAGATATCATCTCACTCCAAAAAGACTGGCTAGGATCAAGAAAACAAATGATGCTGGGCATGGTGGCACACACCTTTAATCCTAGCACTTGGGAGGCAGAGGCAGGCAGATCTCTGTAAGTTCAAGTCCAGCCTGGTCTACAGAGTGAGTTCCTGGACAGCCAGAGCTACAGGGAGACCCTGTCTCAAAAAGACCAAAAAAAAAAAAAATGATACCAAATTCTCAGAGGTTATGGGGAAAAGAGAACATTCATCCACTGCTGCTGGGAATGTAAACCTGTACAACCACGATGGAAAGCAGTGTAAAGAACACTTAAAAGATTCCAAATGAGTCTACTACCTGACCCAGTCATTCTGCTCCTGGGTATATACCCACAAGACTCATCCTACTGCAGAGATACATGCACAGCCATGTTTTTGCAGCTCTCTTCACAATACCAAGGAGCTGGAACCAACCCAAGTGCCCCTCGACCAATGAGTGGATAGAGAAAATGTGGTACATTTACACAATGGAATTTTATGCAGTGATAAAAAAAGAGGACATCACAAACTTTGAAGGTAAATGGATGGAATTAGAAGATATTATGCTAAGTGAAGTAACACAGTCCCAGAAAAGCAAAGGACAAATGCTTTCCCTCATTTGTGGATGCTAGCACTATGTACCTACTTGTAAGGCAAACTGAGTAGAATTAATGTTATAGTTCTCTTTATCTAAAAGCAACTGTGCTCTTAGAATATGAATCCTCTAACAGACTCTAGAATTAATCTACTACTTACTTTCAGACTTTATAATTTAGGTACAATGATGGAGGGTTGGGGGGTATTTTTGCATATTTTAGAGCAATATAAAATTAAAAGGGAAAAATGTGAATCCTGAAATATGATTTGGAAATAACAGTTTATTTTCAGATGACATGATTTTAGTACATGTGTAACATATATAAATGCATATATTGAAACAATACATATTGGAGGGAACAACAACAAAAGAACTGTGACAGAAAGCTTATTGAAGCAATAGAGTTCTTCCCCCCACCAAAAAAAATAATCCTCTGCTTTGAAAAACTTTGAAAAGACTCAGAAGAGGAACCAGGACGTGTATGGCAGACTACATGAACTTGGGAAGGCGGGGAATGGAGGGGGAAGTGAGTCTGGATTGAACTGAGAGTTATGTATGAAATACACAAAACTGCAGTAAATATTATTTATTTTTTAAATATTTTATTATTTTTAGTTTTAATAGAATATTTTATTGATGTTTTGTGTATTTCATACATCATTTTTCAGTTAAATTTAGACATATTCCCCTTTCCCTGCTCCAACTCCATCCCAGTTCATGCACTCTGCCATACATATCCTGCATCTTTCTCTCAGTCTCTCCAAAGTTTTTCTCAGCAAAGGTTTATTGTCCTAGGCAGAATTCAACCACATCAGTCCATTCCTTGACCCGGTCCTCATGCTGCTGTGGTTCCCACCCAACTGTACTGCTCCAAAGTATGCCCATGTACACACCATATATGTACCAGAATTATGTCCTCTGGGAATGAACTGTATGTTAACTCTGATATAGGTCCAGGAGTTCACATTTTTTTCCTTTTAATTTTATATTACTTTAAAATATGAATATATGCCTTCTGCCCATATACATTAAATGCCATGTCTGAAAGTAACTGGTAAGTTAATTCTAGGGCTCATTATGAGATTGACATTATAACCTCACAGTTGCTTTCAGATAGAAAGAAATATAGCAATAACATCGCTCAGCTTGCCCTTCAATTGAGAAATTTGGTACTAGCATCCACAATTGAGGGAAACCATTCCCCATTTTTTGAGAGGAGGTTCTGTGTTACTGCACTTACCATAATGGCTTTGAGTTCCACCCATTTACTTGCAAAGTTCATGATGTCATCTGTCTTTACTGCTGCATAGAACTCCATTGTGTAGATGTACCACACTTTTGTTATCCACTGATCAGTTGAGGGACATTTGGCTTGGTTCCAACTATCTTCGCTATTGTGAAAAGAGCTGCAGTAAACATGGATGTGCATGTATCTTTTCAGAAGGATGAGTCTTGTGGGTTTATACCCAGGAGTGGTATGGCTGGATCAGGTGGAAGGCTCATTTTGAGTCTTTTAAGGGTTCTCCATACTGCTTTCCACAGTGGATGAGTGTTCCCCCTTTCCCCACAACCTCTCCAGCATTTTGTGTCTTGTTCACTTGATCTTAGCCACACTTACAGGAGTGAGATAATATCTTAGAGTGATTTTTTTTGTGGTTCTTAGCCTCAGCCCTTAATGGCTGTGCTATCCCCACAGCCCAAGTGATTTTAATTTGCATTTTTTTTTGTCTTTTTGAGACAGGGTCTCCCTGTAGCTCCAGCTGTCCTGGAACTCACTCTGTAGACCAGGCTGGCCTTGTACTCACAAAGATCCACCTGCATTACTTTAATTATTAACAATGTTGAACACTTTTTAAGATGTTTCTCAGCCATCTTTACTTCCTCACTGGTGAAGTCTCTGTTCAGCTCTGTACTGCATTTTTTGAGTGAGTCATTTGTGCTCTTGCTTCTTTGTTTTTTGAGTAGTTTATATATTCTGGATGTTAATGCTCTGTCAGATGAATCACTGGTGAAGATTTCCTCCCACTCTGTGAGTTTTCTCTTCACTTCCTTGATTGTTTCTTTTGCTGTACAGAAGCTTTTGAGTTTGATGAGGTCCCACTTGTCAACTGTTGACCTTATTTCCTACAGCAGCTGCTGACTGATTTAGAAAGTCTTTTCCTACTCCTATGTCTTGTAGATTGCTACCAAGGTTTTTTTTTTTTTTCTTTTCTATCACCTTCAGAGTTGTGGGTTTCATGTTGAGGTCTTTCATCCATTTGGAGTTGATTTTTGTTCAGGGTGAGAGGTAGCATCTTATTTTTTGTTCTTCTATTCTATATATGGTGATCCAGTTTTGCCAGCACCATTTGCTCAAGATGCTGGTTTTCCTCCAATGAGCTTTTTAGGCCCCTTTATGGAATAAGATGTGGCTGAAATTGAGTGAGCTCAAGGTTGGATCTTCAATTTTGTTCCATTGGTCAATGGGTCTGTTTTTGTGCCAGTACCAGGCTGTCTTTATGACTATAGCCCTGTAGCATAGCTTGAAGTCTGGTAAGGTGATTCCCCCCTGTATTGCATTTTTCACTCAGGGTTGCTTTAGCTATTTTGGGTCTTTTTGTCTTTTGTTTTTAGTTATTCAGGATCTATGAATTTAAGTATTTTTTTCCAAGTCTGTGAAGAAACTCTTGGGGATTTGAATTGGGTTTGCATTGAATCTGTATATTAATTTGGGTAGAATGGATATTTTACTATATTATTTTTTTCCAATCCATGAGCATGGGTGGTCTTTCCATCTTCTGATGTTGTCTTCAATTTCCTTCTTCAGAAGTTTTGATGTCATCAGGCTGGATTCATACCAGGGATGCAGGGATGGTTCAACATATGTAATTCAATAAATATCATAAAACACATAAATGTACTGAAGGAAAAAAATCACACAATCATCTCAATTGATGCAGAAAAATCCTTTGACAATATCCAACACCCCTTCATCTTTAAAGTTTTAAAGGGAATTGGACTGAGGGGAACATTCCTTTATTAATTTTTTTTTATTTTATTTATTTCTGTATGTGTATGAATGTACTGTCTGCATGCAAGTTTGTGCACCTGTGTCGTTCAATGCCACGGAGGTCAGAAGAGGTGTCCGATTCCCCTGGAACTGGAGTTCTCCTGGAACTGGAGTTTCAGACAGTTCTTGGCCACGATGTGGGTGCTGGGGATCGAACCCGGGTCCTCTGCAAGAGCAGTCGGCACACTTAACCGCTAGGCCATCTCTCCAGCCCCAACATTCCTAAATATAATCAATGCCATATATAACAAACCCACAGCCAACATCATCCTAAATGGAGAAAAATTAGAACCATTTCCCTTAAAGCAGGAACCCAGCAAGGCTGCCCCCTATCACCACTCTTCTTCAATATATTGCTTAAAACACTTGCTAGAGCAATAAGACAAGAAAGGGAAATTAAAGGAGTACTTATTGGAAAAGAGGAAGTCAACTATCCCTGTTTGCAGATGATATGATAGTTTACCCGAGGAATGCTAAAAACTCCACCAGAAAACTCCTAGAAACAATTAAGATTCTCAATAAAGTGGCAGGATACAAAATTAACCTAGAAAAATCAGTAACTTTACACCAACAACAAGCAACTGGAGAAGGAATATAAGGAGACCTTCCCACTCACAATAGCCTCAAGAAAAATCAAATACCTGGGAGTAAACCTAACCAAAGACACCAAAGATCTCTACAGTAAAATATTTTTTTAAGAAAAGAAAGTAATAAAATCAAGAATATGAAGTCTTCTGAAGTATATTATTCAGTTAGGTAATAAAAGAAAAAATTGATAGAAAAGTCATTATTTTATGTTAAAGGATTCAAAGAGAGATAATCAATGTGTAGATCTTTCTTGGAGATCATTTTGATCAAGCCAAATGTAAAATGTTTTCGATGTAATAAGAATATATGAACAAAGTGAATAAAAAATTCATGGATTGTTAATTTTGTTATAGCTGTTAATAGCATTTTGGTGTTACAACAAAATATATATATTTTATAGAAATGCACACTGATGCATAAGACATGATGTCTCAGATTTACTTGAAAATAATTATCTGAAAAAAGAAAGTGTGATTTGTAAAATGAGTGGGCAAAGTGGAGGCAATTACTGAATTTGGTTGTAGTCTATAGGCATTGGGTATCCTTTTCTCCCTTGTATATTGGAAGTATTTTAGAAAGGCTATAGCCTGAAGCAGGGATTCTCAATGATAGTTGATAGATGGTTGAACATTAAAAGCTCGAGTATTGCTATGAGGCTACACAGCTTGTAAAGAGCTATATACTTTGCACTTTTAGTCACATTTCCCACTCTATCTTTCTAGAATAGATTGAATATCCAACTTAGCTCAGGAATTAGCTCTAGCACTGGGGACAACAAGTCATAACTTTTCATCTTAAGTCTGTGCCATATCTCTAGAATGAAAAGAGTGCTATGGTTCAACCACTGGATCCCAGAGGGAGGTGGCTCCCAACTGCTGAACTGCTGAACTGCTGAACCATCAGGCATTAGTAAGTGATTTGTTCACTGGCTAAAGGTTACACCAGACCCTGGGTTCTGGCTTTTTCTAAGCCATAAGCATATCTAAGCCATGTCAATCATGTACATGCCTCTACTTACTCTCAGATATGTTTTTTTTATTCCAAAGCACATTTAGAGATTTACCCTTTTTTTGCAGGTATGTTCTTAATACCAGGTATGAGAGAATTATATGCTTTAATGAAAGGGTGTTTAAAAGTGGACCTCTTCACTTACAAGCCTAGTGTGCAAAGGTTGACATTTAGATGGTATCTATAACTCTCATCTTCTGCACAGTTCTATGAAGCTTTCTCTGGATCAGCAGAGGTGGAGTGCTAACACAGCTGAGGCATAACAACTCTCTGTTCAGTTAAGCAGCAACTGACCCACTGCATGTCAGGCTCCTGTTAGTGCCTTCCAAAAGTTAAGTTGCTTGCCTTGATTCACTGTGAACCTTAATTGAATCAAATAGTCTAGAGCATTGATTTTTGAAAATGCCAGGCCTAAAACCACATGGAAAGACTTCCAGTCACTCTTCTGTCTTTAGAAACCCAAGACAAATGGAGACATTTGAGATCCTGAAACCATAGATGAAACTCCTAGGCTTGTTCCCATAGTTTGGACATTCTGAGTAGGTGAGGGTAAAAACAAAACTGTTTTCAGTGCCTGCGGCTTAGCCAAAATTGTAAAAGAAAAAACTGTTTGGCTGTTACCAAGAAGAAAAACACAGGATGCTAAAAATTAAAATATGGTCCCTCTGTTGGAACTTCCAAGAGGCCTATGTCTGTCTTATTTTTCATTGTATGTACAGTCCCCTTCCGTATCCCAGTGCTCAGAAGGTAGAGGCAGAAAGATCAGAAATTTGAGGTCATCCTTGTCCTCACATCAAGTTCAGGACCAGCCTGGGCTACCTGTCTCATAGACAACAACGACAAAAATATAGTTTAACATTTGCTGATTCTTGGTCAATTAGACCACAGTGTGCAAGCAGTAAGGCAGAACTTTGCTGTTTGCAAATTGTAAATTACAAAAGGCATAGACTTTTTCATGAGTTATGAATTCATTCCTCTTCTCTAGTTTTGACAAATACAGCTAAAACAGTATGTCTTGTTCTCCCCACTGATACATGCAGTGGTAACTGAACTCTGACTTCTGCAGGAGAAGTATATGCTCCTAACCACTAAGATCTCTCTAGTCCACAGTTCAAATCTTTGCCTGAATATTTGTGGATCTCAACTTTGTAATAGAATATCTATCTGTAAAGAGGGGATGTGACTCTCCTCAATTGCTCCTGTTTCATACTTCCCTCCTGTTTATTCACCTCCAGGGACAGACATATAGCTAAGACCAGTTTAGGAACAAAAAATAGAGTTGATAGGCCTTAAGAAAAATAATACAAGATACGAAGTGAGGGAGGAGTTAGACCTAAGAGGAGTAGGGGAGGAGTTCTGAATATGACAAAAAAAACATTTGATGTGCTGGAGAGATTGCCTAGCAATTAAGAGCGCCGACTGCTCTTACAGAGGACCCAGGTTCAATCCCCAGCACCCACATGGCGGCTGAAAACCATCTGTAACTCCACTTCCAGGAGAACTCCAGTTCCAGGGGAATCCAATGCCCTCTTCTGATCTCCGCAGCATTGCACGACACGCGTGCACAAACCTACATGCAGACAATACATTCATACCCATAAATAAATAAATAAATAAATAAAATATAAAAAAATTAAAAAACCATTTGATGAAAACTTCAAAGAATCAATAAAAGTACTATTAAATTAGAATAAGATAATAAGACATGGCTGGCAAGATGGCCCAGTGAGTAAGTGTCTTTTCTTCAAATCTAAAGACTTGAGTTTAGTCTCTGGAGCACACGTGATAAATGGAGAGAGCCAATTCCCACAAGTTGTCCCCTAACCTCCACATGGAGTGCAGGCATGGTGCATGGATGCCTACACACATAAACACACACATACACACACTCACTCACACAAACATGCATGCATACATATGCACACACACAATAATTAAATAAAATAAAAACAAATTCTAAGACAATGGTAGAAGGAATATAAGCTTGAAGTTGGTAAGTTAATTCATATGAGCCCAATAAGCAGAGATTATATATGTCAGGTCTCCTCTCATATTATTATAAAGGGCTCTAAGTCTTTGGCTGGTTTATAGAAGTAAGAGCCAATGGGCACCACAGAAGACAGATAGATCTTAGAGAATTACATGGGATTACTGTTAGCTTAACTAGAAAGAAAAATTGCAGCTATTACTACCTGTATTATCTTTGCTTGAGGACAGTAACATGTCTTCTGGTAACTAAAACAGCCGCTTAAAGTGACAAATGCATCTTTCTTTCTGCCTATCAGTGAGATCTACCAGAAAAAGTTTTCTTTCACATGGTAAAGTCAGCAATGCTCATTTATTCTCTTATCTTACAAATATAACTACCCTCCAGCTATATGCCATAATTTAGTTCACAGGAATCTTACTCACATCACTTTCCCATAAAATGTCCTACTGGTTCATTATATTGATTACAGTCTGACAACATTTCAGGAATGATTTCTTCAGCGAAATGAAAGTTTTAGTGGTCCAGTAGTACAGGGTCAGTTCAGACATCTCTTCTCATAAAAGGCAAATTATTATTTCTAACACCTCCTACAACCAAGTAAGAGGCACAATGACTAAAGGGCCTTTGGATTTCTGAATCTATTCTTCATTTGGGCCTGTTACTTGACTCTCCTTAATGAGCAACACTAAAATCTATTGGTTCTAAAGGGAAGCCAGAACAAATAAAGGTCTGTAACAAGCCTGGGCTGTCATTCTTTTCTACTTAGGCCATATGATTCAGAAGATAAAATAGCATCTATAATGTTTTGGTGGCTGAGAGAGATGCTACAAGGAATCTGTGGTAGTTACTCTTGATTAACGACTTAATTAGATTACTAAGTGAGGGGAGACATGGACAAATGGCTCAGTGGTTATGAGCATTGCTCAATTTCCAGCACCCACATAGCAGCTAACAACCATCTGTCTGTAACTCCAGTTCTAAGAGATCCAGTGCCCTCTTCTAACCTCCAAGGGCATCACATGATGTGGCTGCACATATACCCATGTAGGAAAAACATTCATACACATAAAATTATTATTAATTATTATTATTGGATATGTGTATGATGATATTTACAGAGACAGTTCAGTCATAAAGGTTGTGCCCTAATCAATGGATTAATCCCTTGATGGATTTATAATTTGATGACTTTATCAAGAGATGGTGAAAAGTAGATGGTGAGACTTTGAGAGGAAGTCACTAGATGAATGTTCTGGGGTAATACGCCACCCTGACACCTTCTTGTATTGCTCTTGCTCAACTTTTTCTCTATCACAATGATGAGCTGCTCCACCCTATGTTCCCTGCCATAATGGACTCAAACCTGAAATGATGGGCCAAAGAACTATTTTCTATGTTAAATTGCTTTTATGGGGTATTTAACCATAATAATGTAAAAGCCTCAGTCACCCAGAGACTTTGAAAGCCACTGTGAGTAAAAAATAGCACAGGTCCTGCTGTCCTCTGAGGATAAGTAGAAACTGAGCCCTTCACTAAGCCACCAAGTTGTCATTCAACCTGAGCTTCCCACTGTGGACCAAGCCACAAAACCAGGCATGCTCACCAATATATCATCATACAGAAGTGGTTTACATACAGCTGGGCCTGCACAGGCCTTGAAGATAAGCTATCTGAAGAAATGTCTCAAATACCCATGATCCCCATTCCTACTACATTGCCTGCTCTCTCCCAACTGTCAGAAACAAAGATCCTCACTTCAGGATAAGAATATTGGATTCATGGGCTGGAGAGATAGCCTAGCGGTTAAGAGCACCAACTGCTCTTGCAGAGGACCCGGGTTCGATCCCCAGCACCCACATGGCGGACAAGAACCATCTGTAACTTCAATTCCAGGAGAACTCCAATTCCAGGGGAATCCGAGGCCCTCTTCTGACCTCCACGGCATTGCAGGACACGGGTGCACAAACCTACATGCAGATAGTACATTCATACACATACAAAAATAAATAAAATTTTTTAAAAAATTTTAAAAAAAAGAGTACTGATTCATCCCTTAGCATTCAGTCCCAGCCATAGCTGAGGAAATGTTGGGAATTAATAGCTGCTAGGAGAAGGATAGTTCATTTGCTTGAAAGGTTTGACACTGGGTAGGTTGACTAGGATCCAGGGGATATATTTGGGAAACACAAACTGAATGGGCATTAAAAATAGAGGACATTAATTTGGAGAGGGTAAAGAGAGGGAGTCTAAATATGATGAAAATACATTGTATAAAATTCTTAAAGAATCAATTAAAATATTTTAAAAAATAATGGAGACTCAGAGAGATCAAAGCAACCCAGTTTATTTTACAACCTTGCAAAGCCAGGCACCAATATTGAAGGGAAAATGTGCTAAGTGAGGGCAGAGAATAGTTTATAAACTTTGACACATGACCCTCCCTGTTTTTGAATAATCGTGGGGGAGGTGCAATTTTACACAAAATAGAGGTCTTACTTTTTCATCTATCATTTACATTTGCTTTTTCTGGACAAAAATGGTTTCTTCGTTTCAACTGTTATAGTTTTCTCTCTAAACTTTACATCCTTATTTATTTTAAATTTATTTTTAATATTTTTATTGAAGTTTTGTGTATTTTATACATCATTTCTCAGTTCAGCTTAGACTTATTCCCCTTTCCATGCCCCCACCTCACCTGAGTTCATGCATTCTGCCATACCTGCCTTGTATCTTTTTCTAAATATTTTTAAAGTTTTTCAAAGCAGGGGATTATTGTTTTGGGGAGAACTTTACTGTTTCAGTTGGATCTTTGTCCCAGTTTTTTTGTTGTTGCTATTTTTCCTTCCAATTTGTATTGCTCCATTATATATATATATATATATATATATATATATATATATGTCACATCTATACTAAAATTATGTCATCTGAAAATAAACTGTACGTTATTTCCAAATCATATTTCAGGATTCACATTTTTCCCTTTTAAATTTATATTACTCTAAAATATGCCTACATACCCTCCACCCATATACCAAGATTACAAAGTCTGAAAATAAGTGGTGGGCTAATTCTAGAGCCTATTAAGTGATTCACATTATAAAATAACATTAACATTGCTCAGTATTATCTTATGTGTAAGGGTGTATTGCCTGTATGTATGTAAGTGCACCTATGTCGTACAATGCCAAATGAGGTCAGAAGAGGGAGTCAGATTGCCTGGACCTGTAATTACAGATGGCTGTTAGCAGCCATGTGGGTGCCGGGAACTGAACCTGGGTCCTCTGCAAAAGCAGCCAATGGCCTTAACTGCTGAGCCATCTCTCCGGCCCCATCCTTTTAATTTTAAAGTTTATTGCTTTGCAGATAAGTTTGGCTGTCAGTAATTTTCTACTCTAAACTTCTACTCTGGTTGGGTGGCTTAACAGAGTTGTTGTAAGGTGGGTAGCTAGACTAGAAATCATTAATAATGGTCTGGAGTTTTCTCTTCATATGTACTTAGAACTAATCTGGTCTAGGCACCTTTGAAAATGAACCATCAGATTTTATTCTATCATCAACCTCTACCTATGGCCCCACACAGAGTTCTCTACAATCAGTTAACAGAAGAAGAAGAAGAAGAAGAAGAAGAAGAAGAAGAAGAAGAAGAAGAAGAGACTCAAGCTTAGTTTGCAAATGGTTCTGCAGAATATACAAGCACCACTTGCAAGTGGACAGCTAAGGTTCTAGAGATCCTTTCTGGGACATTTCTGAAAATAAGTAATAAAAAAAATTTCTCCCAGCTTGTAGAATTTCTAATACTGCAGCTTGTTGTTTCACTTTGCTTAGAAGGACAATGATTATATACAGATTACATAGAGATTCATGGGCTGTGGTCAATGGTTTACATGGCTGGGGACTTAGAAAGAACATGATTGGAAATGAATGACAAAGAATTTTGAGAATAAGCATGTAGCTAGGCTTTTTATAAGAGAAAAACAGTGAAAAAATTTATACCTCATATGAATCACCAAAAGGTGCCATCAACAGAGCAGAGATTTTATAATGTAGTACATAATGTGACCCTTTCAATAGCTACTAGTCAGCTTCTTTCCCCAGTGATTGTTGGGCTCATGAACAAAGTTACCCATGGTGGCAGGGAAAAAGGATAAAAACAGATGGACTCAGCAACAGAATTTCACCAAGGCAACCTGGCAACAGACTACTGAGCACCTAATGTGCCAATAGCAGAGACCAATACTAAACTTTCAACATGGCACTATGCTTTATGGTGACCAGCCAGCTGCCTGATGACAGATTGATTACCCTGGGCATCTTCCATAATGGATGAGATAGTATTTTGATCATAGTGGAGCACACATCTATTCTGTCTGTGCATTTTTTTTCTACACACAGTGCTTCTGCCAAATTACCATCTGTGGACCTGCAGAACCCCTCATCTATAACCATGGTATTTGTTCTAGTTTCTCTTCAATTGCTGTGACAAAACACTCTGACCAACACCAACTTGGGGAGGAAAGGGTTTATTCAGCTCACATCTCCTGGGTCATAGTTCATCACTCAGGGAGCCCAAGGTAGGAACTCAGGACAGGAACCTGGAAGCAGGAGATGAGGCACAGGCCATGGAGGAATGCTGTTCACTGGCTTGCTCCTCTGGCTCATGCCCAGCCCGCCTTCTTATACGGTACACAACAACCTGCCCAGGGATGGCAGGACCCACTGTGGGCTGGGTCCTCCCACATTGCTCAACAATCAAGACAATACTCCACAGACATGGCCACAGGACAGTCCAATGGAGCCAATTCCCCAATTGAGGCTCCTTCAACCCAGGTGTGTCAAGTTGACACTAAAGCTATCCAGCACAATTGACCCCTTGTCAACTTGACACACAAAACACATCACTATTAATCCACCACCTTTCCAGGTCTTGTCCCCAAGGTATGATGTTAACATTAATCACAACCTAAGACAGTACAACCTTAAAAGCCCCACAGTCCTTAAAATGTTCAAACACTTAAAAGTTCACAGTTTGTTTAAAGTCTCTTAACTGTGGGCTGCTGTAAAATCCAAAACAAGTACTGTCTTATTTCAAAGGGAAGAATCAGGCACACCTAAACAAAACCTAAGTCCAGGAAAGTAGCTCAAGACTGGACACCTGGGACTCACTCACAATCTTCTGGGCTCCAAAGGGTTTCAGCAACTCCCCTTCTCCAACTCTGCATCCACAGCACATACAGCTCATCTCGAAGGCCCAGGCCAGCTCCATTCCACACCTGCTGCTGCTCTCCCACAATCCCAGCATCGCCAAAGAGCTGGGGTCACCACTGAAAATGAGGTTGCTTCTGATCTCTCCTGATGCAAAACCTCAGCTTTTCTTCCTGACCCCTGGAATCCTGGGGTCTTCACTGCAACCAAGGCCACACTCTGACCAATGGCTTTCCTGGCCTCTCATAGTGCCAGGCCTCAGCTTCTCTCTGTGACCCCTTCATGCTTTCAACACTGGAACAATATAGGAGACTCTTACACATTACCAAGTCCTGCTTCTGGCTTGACATGCAGGCTCCGGCCTCCTCTGGACCACAGCTTCTGTGTGCTGACCCTGAAGAAATTCTTCCTGGAAGATTTCACCACAGTGATGCTGGTCTCTTGTTACTTACAGCTGATTTTTTTTTCAGCCCCAGCTAACCAGCATCAGTTGTCCCAGTAAAGCAAAGGGTTCACTTCAGGTTCTGGTCTTTTGTTACTTACAGCTGATTCTTCAGCCCTAGATGACCAGAGCCCATAGATTAAACAGTCCTGATGATCTCTGCTTCCCTTTGAAACTTCACAAGCCAGGCCTCCATGTTTACAACTCTTTCAGCATAACTGTTCCAAGTTCAAAAGCAATGATCTTTAGGCATTCAATGATTTTTCTAGGCCAAAGTTCCAAACGCCTCCACAATCCTTCCCCCAAACACCAAGGTCAGGTCTGTCACAGCGATAACCCACTCTCTGGTACCAATTTCTGTTCTAGTTTCTCTTCAATTGCTGTGACAAAACAATCTGACTGACACCAACTTGGGGAGGAAAGGTTTATTCAGCTTACATCTCCTGGGTCAAAGTTCATCATTCAGGGAGCCCAAGGCAGGAACTCACGACAGGAACCTGGAGGCAGGAGCTGAGGCACAGGCCATGGAGGAATGCTGTTTACTGGCTTGCTCCCCTGGCCCATGCCCAGCCTGCCTTCTTATACAGTACACAACAACCTGCCGAGAGGTAGCACCACCCATAGTGGTCTGGGCCCTCCCACATGGCTCAAAAATCAAAACAATACTCCACAGACATGGCCACAGGCCAGTGCAATGGAGCCAATTCCCCAATTGAGGCTCCTTCAACCCAGGTTTGTCAAATTGACACTCAAGCTATCTAGCACAGTATTCCACACAGAATTATTTCTATTCAAGGAACATGCTTCATAACATATGGCCATGGATCTATGTTCATAAACCTGCTGGTCTTAACATATTCCTTACCATCCTGAAGTACCTGGTTTAAAGGAACTGTCAAATCACCTTTTAAAGATCATTCACAGTAGTAGATGGGGGCCAGTCCCCTGCAAACCTGGGGTGAGGTTCCCCAGAAGACCGTGGATGTTCAGAACTGGCATTGAATCTATGATGCTCTTTCTCCCAGTCAGCAATCACAGGTCCAGTAACCAAGAATTATGAATGGGAGCAGCACTGTGACTATTGTTCTTGGGTTCTTATTAGAACAATGTTGGTCTTCTGTTCTGACGTCACTATGCTCTTCTGATACCAAGAACTTAGTTCTAGAGGGACAAGCGTATTGATGTTATTGAACTGGAAGTTAAGACTGCCACCTGGCCAACTTGAGATGCTCATGCTTCTGAATCAACAAAGAAGAGAATTGCTGGGCTGGCTCTGGACATTGATCCTGACTACCAAGGGGAAGAAGACTGGATGCTACTCTTTCAAAGAGTCAAAGACAGTATGTCAAGAATACAGGTGGGGGTATTTCTTAGCATTAGCACTGTGCTGTGATTAAAATTAATGGAGAAATGACAACTCATTCCAGGCAGGACTGCTTATGGCTCAGATCTTTCTGATATAAAAATTTGCATCACCCCAACAGATAAAGAACAATAACTAGCTGAAATGTTTGCTGAAGGTAAAGGGATGACAAACTGAGTAGTTTATAAAAGCCAGTTATTACCACAGGACCAGCTAAAGAAACATGCTCTGCAGTTACCCTATTTTCCTTATTCTGTTATGAGTATGTTTATGAGTGTTTTATACTAAGTAAATATAATTTCTTCATTGTTTCCCTTCCCTTATCATATAGCATAAGATATATTCATGTCTTATTATAGTATTTAAGTATTATTACTTTTATCTCATAGTATATAAATTGCAGGATCTAAAGAAGAAAGGTAAATAGCCTGAAGAATTTCCTCTTCTAGGAAAGTGGTGAGTGCAATTTTGCATTGAGAAAGGATAGATGTAACATGATATATAGATTTATGATGTCTATTGGTATCTTTACGTGGGTATCAACAATAGTTTGAGGGACTAAAATAACAACATGTAAACTTGCGTATGTATTTGTATTATTTGTATGTGTTAACTCAATTGGGTCAGCAGTGTCCTAAGTTTTAGTAAAATATTTTAGAAGTTCTAGGTGTTTCTGGATGAGATTAATACTTGAGTCAGTAGATTGAGCAACCCAGCTGCTTTCCTTGATAGGGTGGACTTCAGCCAATCAATGAAAAAACTGAATAGAACAGAGCCTTGCCCTTCTTGAAATACAAATCCCTCATGTCTGATTGTCTTCAGTTGGGACCTCAGTGTATTCTGTTGTCAACCCCGCACTGAAACATCAATTCATCCCGCATCTCAAGCCTGCCAGCCTTGGACTAGAACTATGCCATTAGCATTCCTGGCTCTGGCTGATGTGGAGTACTTACAAACCCGCATAACTGCATGAGCTGCTTCCTCTAACCCCCCACTGTTTCTCCTATTCTGTGACTGATACAGCTCTCTCTTACTTTTTGCATATTGATATTTCCTCAACTTGCCTACTTTTCTTTCTCCACATCCTTTATGTCAATATGTTGGCCCACATTAAGTACAGAACAAAACCTGAAAGATAAGAACATGAACCATATTCTCTATTCCATCTCTTTTCGTGAATACCTCTGGTCTTACACAATAACAAAACTTCTGACAATTACCAAAAGCTACTAGAGTTGTATTTCAAATTTCATAACCACCCAATAAGGAAGGACTTGTTATATCTAATGAGTAAATAAAGAGATAGAAGTTCAGAAAGCTGAGGTGATAATCGGAGGTAATCAGAAAGAGTTCTGTTACTCATTAGTTATAGGGCATTTGTACCAGAAAATTCAATTTCTTTTGTGACAAGTTCCCTATTATAAAATTGGAGGCAGGGAGATTATGGCACTAATATTTGAACTGTTGTTACAATTAAAAGAATTACTGTGTTATAAATTATGCTTTATTAAACTATTTATTACTAAACACAGACTGGTGAGAACAATGCCTCACAACTAAAAGGACATAACTTCAACTTTCAGCACTCCAGTCTTTAAAACCTAAGTTGCTTAGACTATGTAAGTGGAGGTTGGGTAGGGCTAAATGAGTTCTGGGTATTCATTCCAAAAGCTTTAGGTTTCAAGTGCTATACTTTCCCTAAAAAATCCCTCCCAGAGGACTCAGTAGTAGGGGAACAGGAGTTTCAGTTGTCACATGGACCCATCCCTCTAGAAACTTCTCCACTTCAAGGTGCTCAGGTCTTACATGATCTCTCCCTTAGTACTGGGTCACTGTATTGCCTGAACAGGGGTTAAAGTCCTAACTTCCACTGAGCAACTTGAAAAAAGATACCTATGAATCTTTGTTCCCCCAGGCTGCAAGCCTCACTTCTTCTCTTACCAGCAGAGGTTTAAAGATGAAGTATAAAGGGGGTTGTTTATGCATATGCATTTATTCAAACATGAGGCTCCCTTTGGTTAACTGTCAAATGATGTGACTTCAGAGAAGGCTTTTATTTTATGTTTTTTTCTACTGTACTTACTTAAAGGAATAGAAAGGCAGCTATCTGTTGCCCTCAGAATCAGAACAGATAATCTGAAAGAAATGGGTGGCTTTACCTCCTCCTGGCTTTGAACAGGCTCTGTAAAAATCACTGCTCAGAAACTAGTAAAGAGACATGAACAAAACAGGAAAAATGGTTCCTCAAATCTGCCTCCCATTTCTCTCTCACTACCTTTTTTTAGATCATGCAATACAGTTCTGCCTTGAGATGTATGACCTTTCTTCAATATTATTGCCTTTGCCACCCTACTTGAAATGGTCCTTCAAGGGTTTTGATAAAGCAGTTGCAAAGGTGCCTAGTTTCATTGTAACATCCATAAGTGCTTTTGCTGAAAGGCCCTTTTTTTGTGCTACCTTGAAAAATTCACCTCAGTAAGTCTTAAGAGAACCTTAAAATCTGCTACAATGCATCGGAAGGCGAGAGAGAATAATTTTTCTCTCCTAACTTTATTCTATTTTGGAAAGGCACAGAGGGCCTTTAAGAGCCAAGAAAGCAAGCAATGAAAGGAAAATGGTCATTCTGAGAGTCTCTTCTGCAACTGCCTAGTTTTTCCCTTTTGATACTGTAATGGTAGCAAGTTGAAGTGTTGCCCTGGAGACCTTGCTTAGCATTCTTTACCACTCTAAGGAGTTGTTCTTTTTCCCCTCAGCCAACAGAGCAAAGAGATGCTGCTTTAGGGACTTAAAAGATATGGATTCCCCATTCTGACAATCAATGGGGCATTTCTCCTTGTGCAAAGTTACCTTTAGAGTCATAAGTTAAAGCTACAGAATTAATGACTACTGGCAAGTTTGAGAAAAATGAATGGTGATGTCTTATCTTATGGGGTTCCCACATATGCCCATACCAGATGATCCAACCAGCCTACAGATTATTGTAGGATAAGAGAGCCATAGAACTTTAAGGAAGTTACTGGATAACACCAGATTACATAGACTTTCCAAAATCAACCACTCCTTCACTGATGGATAGATATTGATAGTGACAGATAAATGTATTAAGTCTATCCAAATAGGTAGAAATATAATTTGCCCCTGAAGGAAATAGAGATAAAATTGTACTGAAAAGGGAGAAACCCAGGGCCAGAGAACTACAGAATCTTTGAGACTAGAGAAAGGAAAATTGCAGTCTTGTTCAGATGAACTGAAGACACCACCCAAGCTGCACACTGAGGGAGCCGCAGCAGCCACAGGACTTCAGAGCTCCAGACTTTCAGGTTGGAACAGAACACCAGCCCCCAGAGAGAAGGTCTGACTGAGTCCTGGGTTGGAGTAGAACTTTTCTCTGGAGGAAAGCTACTGTTAAGCACAACCTGTGGATACTGCTAGACTCTCTCCAGAGTCAGCCACAATGGAAAACAGTTAGCTCAGGGAACATCATTCCAGGTTATCTTTTAATTTCACCAAATCATTGAGAAATAAAATTTCAAGCAGTTTTTCCATGACCTACTCTAGTTTTCACTCTGGGGTCTGTTTTCACCCCTTTGGGTTATCTAGGCTTGGCTCTATGTTTTATTAGCCTTGGAAGAAACAGATGAGCCCCAATTTTCTAGGGAAAAAAAGAATTCTCCCAAAAAAAAGGGAGAATTCTTCTCCCCTTCTTCCCCCAAGTCATCACCTCCCTCATTCTTACAACTGTTATGAATACAACTACTGTATATTGAATATAAACCATTCAGTGGTATGCCAACAGGTCTTCAAACTCAGCACTTCTAAAACTGAATCCACCATCTTCCTCCCCTGGCCACATTCCTCCCTAAACGACATTTGAGCATTCATTCTGCTATCTGCCATCCAACCAATCACCATTCACTTTGATTTGCTCTTCACTTTGGTCTCATAATCCTAAATTCCTTTGTCCTTGGCTATTGGGTCTCGTCTTCATGCTTTCTTTTTGGAAATAGTAAGAAAGCCCTAATTTAGAAGCCACCTTGGATGCTCTACTTTCTGTTCTAAGACTGCTTACTTGCCACACAAATAATTCTCCAATTGCACAATTAGCACATGAATCCTGTGTTCAAAACTATATCAACTCACTTCACTCACACAGTTAACTCTAAACACAATTTATTTGTGTTAGTCAAGCAGTTGTGGTCTATGAAGCCATTGTTAATGATGGATTATGACTACTGAAATCCTGCATTTTAGGAAGACTCTAGATTAAGTTCATAAAAAATCCTCTCTTCACATTTTCATTAACCAAATGGTTTGTAACCCTCTTCATGTAGTCTCTTTAAGGACATTTTATTCAATATGCATTTTAGATTCATTAGTATTGAACTCAGAGCTAACAACACTGTGACTCATGCTTGATGAAGCTTACCTAATATATACTTTTCATTTAAGGCACATAAAATCCTTCCTGAACTTGGAACTGTAGACAGCACTTCATTACTACACTTGAGGGATCATTGTAAGCAATGAAAACTGCATGAAAAAGGACAAAATCACAAAAATATTTGGTACCAAATTGATCTTGGCAAGAGCATTTGTATGAAGATCAGGAGTGAAAACAAGATGAGTTATCTTGGTGATAATCATTGTTACATAAATCATTTTTATATGAATCATTTTATGATTTACTCATGTACAATATTTGTCAGTTTAATACTTTAAAATAAAATTAGATTAATATGAAAAAAGAATATAATGTTTGACCTTCATCCATGGCTGGAAATATGTACATCAAGAAACTCAAAGTTTTTACTACTCAGTGTATGTCTGTGAATGACTCTGAAACCATTACAATTACTTTAGCACTAGAAATAAATTTTTGTAAGTAAATTTGTGAAGCTACAATCTGTGAATAACAAGTATCAGCTACATCTCATTCCAAATTTCAAAGCCTCTAACTGCAAATTCATTATCTCTCCAACGCTGTAGCCTACATTTATGCATACTTTAATTCTCTTGAAATAGACTTTCTGAATTCACTTCATGCTTTCCTGCTTACACATCTCTCCCTGTTAGAGTACATTTAAGAATTCTTTGGTTATAAGACAGAAACTGATTTTGATTGGTTTAAGAATAAAGGGGACTGAGAATGATAACTGAAGAGTAGGCCCAACCTCAGAAGACAAATTGAACAATTAACCATAATGTCTCAAAAGAGCTCCGAGACCTAAGAAAAGCAACTTAGGAACCCTCTTAGACATTGCCTTCAAGAGTATTTCACTCAAACTATCTCTTTCTTAATTTCCTGATCTAATATCTCCAAGTTTCTGATTCATAGGAAAGACATTATGATTGGCCTTAGCTTCAAGGTACCTGATCCCAGTGACTAAAGCAAGACAGGAATGAAAATTTGTCTGAACTCGCTCATCCATCCACCCCATATGCTGGTGTGTAAAGTTGTTACCAGCATAAGTATGGAATTAATGTTTCTCAGGTAAAGATAATCACTACACCGTGTCCTGTCCATCCCCATAGTTTAGGATTCTATTCATCCATCTACTTGTATTTAGTATGACCCGTTCTACAGAACTTTTACATCTGGAAAGATGTGGCTTTCTGTTTTCTAAACTCAGGAGCACTGAAGACATCTTTTTCCTTTCTTTTTTAGTTTATTTAATTTATTTTGGCTTACATATACAAATATAAAGTTGAACATATTAATAGGGTTACATGGTGGTTTATGCATATATACATTGTTTAAAGCTTAAAACTGCTGAACATGTATATGTCATTAAACATGTATAGGTTTTTTTGTAATTAAAACTTCTACACTCCTTTCCTTGAGGCTTTTTAAATGCATGCAACATTACACCTATATTCATCCTAGTATAAAATTGTACACCAAAGCATCATGCTCTGTGTAACTGCAACTTGGTATTCATTGATCAGTTTAATCCACACATCCCTTCCATCCCAGCCTCTGATGTTCATGATTCTACTCTTAGTTTTTTTCACTCAACACATATACCAAATTTACAGTGTCTGAAAATAAACAATAGGTAATTCTTTTTTATTTTTAATACATTTTTTAATTTTACTTATTTATTTTTTTATGTGTATGAATGTACTGTCTGCATGCAGGTCTGTACTACCATGACATGGAATGCTGTGGAGGTCAGAAGAGGGTGTCAGATTCCCCTGGGACTGGAGTCGAAGACAGTTCTCAGCCACCATGTGGGTGCTGGGGATCGAATCCGGGTCCTCTGCAAGAGTAGTCAGTGCTCTTAACCGCTGAGCCATCTCTCCAGCCCTATTACATCCTTATCCCAGTCTGAAATACACAAAACTTCAATAAAAGCTTAAAAATGCCACAAGCTTACATCCTCTACAGGTTAGGAGATGTTATAAGCCACAGTAAGACCCTGTCATATTTAACAGGGGAAAAAATGTAATTCATGGATTAACATATCATCCAAACATATGTGTCTATGCCAAAGTAACCTACCATAACTATTAGTGCTGTTTAAATACCTATATATCTAATTGCTTGTGCTTCATTAGTAGGATCGAAAGGTTATTCCTGGACAAACTGTCAGCCCATGAAAGGAAACAGCCAGAATTGACCAGAGTCCAAGACAACAGCTCCAGAGAGATTGGACTGTTTTGCTTCTCATCCACCTGTGCCCCTTTTCTAAGCCTAGGGAACCACTTGCGGAACAGAAAAGGGGGCCATGGTAGAATGTAAGGGCTGCAGATTGATTGGGGTGAATCGTGAGAATACAGCAATGTACGTATTGGACACTATTTGATCAACTTGCTTGAAACAACCTGTCACCCCACACTGGATGGTGGGGCTGTGGGTTTGGGCACAACACCGCCTGCAGATTGGTTTTGCACGAAGGATGCTTGTACTCATGGATTATCACTTATAGCTAAAAAATGAAAAAACTGAGAGAAAGATGCAGGACAGTTATGGCAGAATGCATGATCTGGGATGGGGTGGGGGTGGGGGGGGAAGGGAAAGGGAAATGTGCTTGAACTGAATTGGAAAATAATGTATGAATTGCACAAAGCATCAATAAAAATATAACACCCCCCCAAAAAAAATTTCAATGCGTAAGTTTACTGATTAGGACAGAAGTTTACTATTTCGGTCAGTTCTTTGTACAAGATTTTTGTGGTTGCTGTTGTTCCCTTTGATTCTATATTGTTCCAAAATATGAATATATATATATATATATCTATATATATATATATATATATTCCACACAGATACCAAAATTACATCATCTGAAAATAAGCTATAGATTAATTTCAGAACATGTTTAGGGATTCACATCTTAACAGTAGCATTGCATGCAGGTAAAAAGAAATATTACTTTATATTCCAAAGTTACATAGCAAGTTGATGTATGTTTTAATATACTTATTAATAGTAGCATCAGGAATTATATTTGCTAAGAAAGAAAAAAGTACTCAGTTTGCTTTACAAATAAGGATTTAGTCCTACGATCCACTGATGAGGGATACCATGTGTTTGTTTTTCTGGGACTGTGTTACTTCTTAGCCTAAGGTCTTCTAGTTTCATCCATTTACCTGCAAATTTCATGGCATTGTCTTTCCTTATCCCTCCATAGAACTCCACTGTGTAGATGTACCACATTTTCTTTATCCATTCATCAGTTGAGGAATACTTGTGTTGTTTCCAACTCTTTATTATTGTGAAGAGAGTTGCAATAAACATGGTTGTGCATGTATCTTTGCAATAGGATGAGTCTTAGGAGTATATGTCCAGGAGTGGTACGACTGGGTCAGGTGGTAAGCTGATTTTGAGTAGTAGCCCCTTTGTCAAATATGAGGTGGCTGAAATTGCATGTGCTCAAATTTGCAACTTCAATTTTGTTCCATTGATCGATGGTTCTGTTATTGTGCCAGTACCAGGCTGTTTTTATGACTATAGTGCTTTAATATAGTTTGAAATCTGGTATAGTAATCCCCCCTGAGTTGCTCTATTTGCTCACAATTGCTTTGGTGCATATATATTTATGATTGTGAAATCTTTGATAAGAATGTAGGGATCCACTTCTTCTCTTTTGATAAGTTTTAATTTGAAGTCTATTTTGTGTGATATTAGAATAACAACTCCTGCTTGGTTTTTAGTACCACTTGCTTGGAATATTTTTTCCATCCTTTCACCTTAAGATGGTTCCTGTCCTTGAAGTTGAGACGGGTTTCTTGTAGACAACAAAATATGGATTCAATTTCTTTTTTGCCAATTTTTATTGAAGCTTTGTGCATTTCATACAAAATTTCCAATCAAGTCAAGACCCATTTCCCATTCCTTGCTGCCCCCCAACCCACCAGAGCTAATGCATTCTGCCAAACATGTTTTTCATCTTTTTCTCAGTCTCTTTTAAAATTTTCAATGCAGAAGTTTGCTGTTTTGAGCAGAATGTCACTGTTTCAGTAAGTTATTTGACCCAGTCTTTTGTTGTTGTTGCATCATTCCAAAATATGCATATGTGCACGCCACATATATCTTTTAGCATCTTCAGCTTATTATTTCTTTCTTATTCTTTTTTAAAATTAGGCTGAAAGATGTCATGTTTAAAGGCTCCTCCTTGGCAAGCCCAAACAACCATCAGTCTTGCCCTTGTGCTCCACACTGGGGTTTTCCCTTCCCATGGTCACCAGATGAGGTCCAGTAAGCAACAGGTCCTGTCTTGATCCTCCTGTACTGGACTCCATGATACAGCCTGCGTAGTCCAACAATGGCAGTCAATACTCTGAAGAGGCTGAAACTCCAATAGTAGCTCAGTCCATAAGCTGGATGTCTCAGCAGTCCCCATATGGCACTGAAGGTTTGGAGGATTCTTGGAGAGACATGAGTCTTCAGTCCATACTGGAAGGTTGAAAACCTGTGTCTCATGTTTTTGAAAGATGGCAAAAGCAGTGGTAGCCTCCAGGTAGCTGCACTTGCCAGTGAGACAAGCAAAACAACTGTGCTCTTTTTTTGTTTTGTTTTGTTTTGTTTTACTCTTTGTCTTTTACTAAGTTCTCAAGTTTTAGATCTGAAGTACAATTTCTCAGGCCTTACTAATTATTTATTTCTAGTTATACTTTCCTTTTGGACACTTAAGGCCACACTGTTAGCTCAAATTAACCAACATTTTTGTTTGGATTCAATTTCTTAATCCACTCTCCCAGTCTGTGTCTCTTGATTAGCAAGTTCAGACTATTAATATTCAAGGTTATTATTGAGAGATGTATATTGCTTCCCATCAATTTAGTTTCTGTTTGCATTTTTGGTCTAGGTTTGTATTCCCACATTAATTACCTTCTCTTGCCACTTGGGGACAGGTGCTCCTTTCCTCTGTCCTATGAATTGCTTCATGTATTTTTTGAAGAGTTGCTTTTCTGAACATGTATTCTTTCATCTTGTTTTTACCATGAAAGATTTTTCCTTCTCCTTCAAATATAATCAACATTTTTTTCTGGATAAGGTAATCTGGGTTGGCATCTATAGTCATTTAGACTTGGGAATACTTTGGTCCAAGCTCTCCTGGCTTTTAACATTTGCATTGAAAAGTCAGCTGTAATTCTGATGGGTTTCCCTTTACATGTAAATTGTTGCTTTTTTATTGTGGCTTTCAGTATTCTGTCTTTGTTTTGAGCATCTAACAATTTTACTATGATATGGCTAGGGGACTTTCTTTTTTGGTCTCGCCTATTTGATGTTCTATATGTTTCTTCTATTTGTATGTCTTTTTCCAATTTGGGGAAATTTTCTCCTATAATTCTGTTGAAAATTTGGTCAATACCATTTTCCTGGGATTCTTCTCCTTCCTCTATACCAATGTGGAGATTTGGTCTTTTCATGGTGTCCCACATTTTCTGGTTATTTCACTCTGTGGTTTTTAAAATTTTTCATAATCTTTGCTTTAACATTCCAGTTCTTCCATGGTATCTTCCATTCTTGATATCCTATTTTCTGCTTCATCCATTCTGTTACTGAGGCTTTCTCCCATACTTTCTTGTTGACTGGATAAATGTTCTGTTCCCTTTTTCATTTCAACCTGAGATTTCATTAGCATTTCTACTTCCTTCTGGAGTTTGTCATTCTCTCCTTCTAGTTCTTTTATTAACTTGTCTCTGTGTTCTTTATATTCCTTGATTTCTTTGAATATGTCCTTCATAGTTCTTCTAATATCTATGTCCTAGATTATCTCCAGGGAGTTCTCATTGTAGCAGTATTCTATAGGACTAGTAGAATTTAGCAGGGATTCATTACCTAGTTTTCCCATGTTATTGTTCTTTCATTGTGCTTTTGGCATGTGGATTTCTTTTGTTGTTTGTATTCAAGAAACTCAAGTGTTTCTTCATTGAGTTGATGTCTGACTTTGCTTATTTTCTTCAGACACCTTCATTGTCTTCTTATTAGTTATGAAAGGCTGGCTGGTGTAGGCTCCAGGTTTTCACTTTTGATTTTCTACTGATGTGATCAGCAATTTCTTGCCCTTCTAGCTTGGAGCATCTACAGAGGTTCAGAACAGGTAACAATCAGGTTGATTTGAGCCTCACACAGTATGATGTGAGTCTACTGGTTCCCCTGGGCTGGCTGTAAGCTTTTGAGTTTGGGTCCAGGGCCAGGAAAGCTTATCTTGGAGCCAAGGGAATTGCCTGAAGTGTTCCCTAGCTAATGAGTTCTGCATACCTCTGCTGGCCAGCTGGGGCCATGCCAGGCCATTCTGCCAGGTGGTCGAGCTCTGCCTGGTTCAGCTTGCCTGCATGGGCTTGCCTGGGCTGGGACACTCCACTGGGTTGTCTGCCATTTGGGGTCTTTTAGGAGTTCTCCACAAAGCTTTCTATAGGGGTTGCACAAGTTTGCAATCCCACCAACAGTTAATGAGTGTTCCCCTTTCTTCACCACTCTCTCCAGCTTTTGGTATCATTTGTTTTCTTGTTCATAGCCAGTCTTACCAGGGTAAGATGAAATCTTAAAGTGGTTTTAATTTGCATTTTCTTAATTATTAATGATGTTGAATATTTTTAAGATATTTATTAGCCATCTTTTCTTATTCTCTTGAGAAGTCTCTGTTCAGATCTTTATCCTATCTTTTAATTGGGTAATTTGTTTACTTGGTTTGGTTTTTGAGTAATTTATATAACCTGTATGTTAAACCTCTATTAAATATCTTACTAGTGAAGATTTCCTCCCACTCTGTGGAGTTTCTCTTCATTTCTTTGATTGTTTCTTTTGCCATACAGGACCTTTTTAGATTAATGAGGTTGCACTTGTTTGATGGTGGACCTTATGACCTGCACAACTGCTGTGTGATTTAGAAAGACTTTTCCTATACCTATATGTTGTAGGTTACTGCCAATGTTTTCTTCTAACATTTTCAGAGTTTCAGGTTTCACATTGAGGTCTCTGATCCATTTGGAGTTGACTTTTCTACAAGGTGAAAGGTAGGAGTTTAGTTCCATTCTTCTACAAATGGTGATCCAATTTTGCCAGCACCATTTGCCAGCACCAATGCTGCCTTTCCACCATTGAGTGTTCTTGGGCCTTTTGTTGAATATCAGATGGCTGATACTGCATGTACTCAATTTGGGTCTTCAATTTTGTTCTATTAATATATGGGTCTATGTTTGTGCCATTACCATGCTGTTTTTATGACTATGGATCTGTAATACAGAGTCTGAAAACTGGTAGAGTAATTTCCCTTGCATTATTGTTTTTGCTCAGGGTTTCTTTGACTATCTGTGGTCTTTTGTTTTTCCATATGAATTTTAAGATTTTTGTTTCTAATTCTGTGAAGAAAGTCATGGAGTTTTTGATTGGAATTGCAATGAATCTATATATTACTTTCAATAGGATGGTCATTTTTACTATATTAATTTTTCTAATCCATGAGCATGGGAATTCCTTCCATCTTCTGGTGTCTTCCCCAATTTCTTTCTTCAAAGATTTTATATTTTCATTCTAGAGATCTTTAATGTCTTTGGTGAGATTTGTTCTGAGACATTTTTGAGGTTTCTCCAATTGCTTGTTATTGGCATATAGAAAAGCTATTGATTTTGTAGATTAGTTTTGTAACTTGCCACTTCTCAGAAACTAATTATTTCTAGGAGGTTTCTGGTGGAAATTTTGGCATCCCTTAGGTAAAATATCATGTCATCTGCAAAAAGGGACAGTTTGACCTCCTCTTTTCCAATTAATATTCTTTTAATTTCCTTCTCTTGCCTCATTGCTCTATCAAGAATCTCAAACACTATATTGAAAAAGAGTGGAGAGGGGCTGGAGGGATGGCCTAGTGGTTAAGAGCACTGACTGCTCTTGCAGAGGACCCAGATTAAATCCCCAGCACCCACTTGGCAGCTGAGAACCTTCTTTAACTCCAGTTCCAGGGGAATCTGACACCCTCTTCTGACCTCCTCGGTATTGCACAACAAGGGTGCACAAACCTACATGCAGACAGTACATTCATACACATAAAAAATAATAAATATTTTTTTTAAAAAAGAAAAGGAGTGGAGATAGGTGGCAGCTTTGCCATGTTCCTGACTTTAAGGTGAATGCTTCATATACAATGATGTTGGCTGTGGGTTTGTTGCATATAGCTTTAATTATGTTGAGGTTTCTTCCCTCAAATCCAATTCCATCTAGGATTTTGAACAAAGAGGCATGTTGAATTTTAGCAAGGGCTTTTTCTGCCACAATTGAGATCACATGGTTTTTGTCTTTGAATCCATTTATATCATTTATGATATCTATTGATTTATGTATGTTGAATCTCTGGAATAAATCTGACTTGATCATGTTGGATGACCTTTTTGATGTGTGCCTGTATATGGTTTGCAAGTATTTTGCATCTATAGTCATAAATAATATGGGTCTATAGGTTTTTTTGTTATATCTTTGCCTGGTTTTGATATTACAGTGATGGTGGCTTCATAGAAGGAAGTTGGGAGATGTCTCTCTGTTTATGTCCTTTTGAATAATGAGCAATATTGGTTGTAAGTTCTCATTAAAAATTAATTGATGGAATTCTGCTGTAAATCCATCTGAGCCTTGACATTTTTTGTTAGGAGGTTTTGTATTACTGTTTCAATTTCCATATATGTTATGGGTCTATTTAAGCCATTGATCTCTTCTTGGTTAAGCCTTGGTGATTCCCATGATTTCAGATATTCATCCATTCCTCTTAGAGTTTCAAATTATTGGAGTATAGGTTTTTAAAGTATTTCCACATAATGTTCTGGATCTTTTTATTATCTGTTGTGTGATATTGAAATTTCCTATTCTTAGTGTTTTGGGATTAATCTGTGCCTTAAAATCTTGTAGAATTGTGATTCTGAAGCTCAGTGCACCAGAGTTTGGTGTGTATCAATTAATGACTGTGATATCTTCTTGATTGTTCTTTTGATAAGAATGAAGTGACCCTCTTCATCTCTTCTAAATAGTTTTAGTTTGAAATCTATTTTGTCTTATCTTAGAATAGCAACTCCTAAGCCCAGGCGTGGTGGCACATGCCTCTAATCCTAGCACTTGGGAGGCAAAGGCAGGTGGATCTTTGTGAGTTCAAGGCCAGCCTGGTCTACAGAGTGAGTTCCAGGACAGTAGGGGCTACAGGAAGACCCTGTCTTGAAAAGACAAAAAAAAAAAAAAAAAAAGGAATAGCAACTCCTGCTTACTTATTAGTGCCATTTGTTTGGAATATGTTTCCACCCTTTCACCTTAAGATAGTGCCTGTCTTTGAAGGTGAAATAGGTTTCCTGCAGACAACAAAAATATGGATTTTGTTTTTTAATCCATTCCTCTAGTCTATGCCTCTTGATTTGGGAGTTCAGTCCACTGATAGTTAAACTTACTGAGAAATGTATATTGCTTCCCCTCATTTTGGTTTCTGGTTCATTCTTGTTCTAGGTTTGTATTTCCACAGTTATACCTTCATTAAGTACTTTCTGATGCTGCTTAAATATAGTTGTTCCTACTTTTCCTCTCTTTGTACTGCTTCAAGTATTCTCTGAGGGCCTGGTTCTGGACATTAATACTTTCAACCTATTTATGTCATGCAAGATCTTCCCTTCTCCTTCAACTATAATAGACATTTTTGCTGGGTAAAGTATTCTGGATTGGCATCTGTAGTCACTTAGAACTGGGAATATTTGGCCTAAGCTCTTCTGGCTTTCATTGTTTGCACTGAAAAATCAACTGTAATTCTCAAAGATTTTCCTTTATATGTGACTTGTTTTTCTTTTGCAGCTCTCAGTATTCTCTCTTTGTTTTGAACATTTAATATATTTCCTATAATATTGCATGGGAAATTTCTTTTCTGGTTTATTTCATGTTATATGTGCTTCTTGTATTTGTATGAGTATGTCTTTCCTTAATTTGGGAAAATAATCTTCTGCAAAACTGTTGAAGATCTGTTAAATACCATTACCTTGGCATTCTTCTCCTTCCTCTATACCTATGATGCATAGATTTGATCTTTTAATGGTGTCTCTCAATTCCTGATTATTCCAATCCTGTGGGGGTTTTTATAATTTTTTTCATAATCTTTGCTTGAGTGGTCCAGTTCTTCCATGTTATCTTCCAGTTTTGATATTCTATTTTCTACTTTATTCATTCTGTTACTGGGGCTTTCTCCCATCCTTTTCCAGATGGCTTAGTGAGTATTCCTCTTCCTTTCTCATTTCAGCCCGAGTTTTCTTCAGTATTTCTATATCTTTTATGAATTTATTCCAAAGTGCCACACAAACCGTCCCAGCAGTGGGCTCACCCAATCTGCGGGAACCAGGGTCTTGGAAGGAGGGCACGGATTAGGCGATGTCAGTCAGAAACGACACCACAGATATGGTTTTGAATCTGCTGCACTTTACTGAGAGCAAGTCAAAGTTTTTATACAAAAGCAAGGAAAGCGGGTAAGAGCACTCTTCTCTCAGGAACAAAAGGCTCATTACCAAAGGAACTCACACCTGGGTTTCCAAGGACAGGAAGTCAGATAAATTTACACATCAATCAGGCAGGGGAGATTTTGGTGTTTCTCATCCTTCCTGGAGCCCAATTTTTCCAAGGCCGCTTGTTATCTCTAGGCTGTAATTCAAACCAAAGCCTGGGAAAGCCTCTTAATTAGTTCTGTTTTTCTTAAAGGAGAAACCCGCCATGTACCTCTAACTAAGTATTACATTTTAACATGCATAACTGTAACTAAGACTTTTATCTGACTAATTTTATCAGATGTAGCTTCCTGCTTAAAGGACTGAGCCTTTATTTTTATTAAATCTGGAAAAACACTTTTATTATTTGTAACTGACCTATGATATCACTCAGTGTAATGGTTTTCATTCATAATATCTTTGTGGGGGCTTCTAGGACAAAGGAGCCTTTAGATTCTGTTTCTCTGTATGATTTTGCTTAGGTTCATGAAGCTTCTGTTCTCCTGATTTATTTCCAGACACATTTAACTGTTTCTTGTCTGGGACTGAGGTTGTGCTGAGCTCAGGAAAAGAATCAAAAGTCAGCGTGCAAAGTCCAACACTCAAGAAGCATAACATCTTTATAGTGCATCATGATCTTGGAAGCTAAGGCTGAGCATTCTGCCAGGGACCACCAGGGAGCTTAGCCTCGAAAGACACATATCTCCCGTCTGTTATTATGACTTTCGTCATTGCTCACACAGACGACGCTGAAGTTGGTGTGGCACCAAAGTTTATCATTATCTTCTTTTAGCTTGTCCCTATCTTCTTTTATTTCTTGGATTTATTTGCTTTTGTGTTCTTTAAATTCCTTGAATTCTTTGATCATGTTTATGATAGTTCTTTTACGATCTTTGTCCTGGGCTATATCTAGGGGGTCCTCATTATAGGAGTCTTCTTCAGGACTGATAGTATTTAGCAGAGACTTCTTATTTGGGTTTTTCATGTTATTGTTCCTTCATTGTGACTTTGGCACGTAGATTTCATGTGTGTGTGTGTGTGTGTGTGTGTGTGTGTGTGTATGTGTGTGATTCTGATATGAAATGGCTCAAGTGTTTCTTTGTTGTATTGAAGACTGACTTTGCTTATATTCTTCAGGTGCCTTGACTGTCTTCTTATTAGGTATAAAAGGCTGGTTGGTCTAGGCTTCATGTTCTAACTTCTGACGTTGTACTGGAGAGACTAGCTAGTTCTCACCCAGCTAGTCAGGCACTCCTCCAGAGGCCCGAGACAGGTAACAATTCAGTAACGTGTGGAGTCTGCCTACTGGCTCTCCCCCACTGGTTGCAAATGTCTGGATTTGGGTCCAGGGGCAGAGAAATCTAACCTGGAGCTGAGGGAGGGGCCCCAGGTATTCCTTAGCTAGTAAATAGGGAGTCTGGCATACTGCTGTTGCCATGCAGTTGGGGACTCCCATCACCAGGTGGAGGTCAGGGAGGTCAACCTCATATACTCACTGGGAGAATTGTACTCACAGAACCACCACATAGGGTCTGCCTACCAGCTTTCCAGGGCTGATTGAAAACACCTGTATCTGGGTCCAGGGCCAGGGATGCCTATCCTATCCTAGAGCTGAGAGAGAGGGCCCAGGTATTCCCTAGCTAGTAGGTAAGGAAGGAGCCTGGAATGTTGCCACCACTGCCTTCCCCTCACAAGGGATCTTTATACCTTCTTAATTATCCCTATGCTATGATATAATGTGAACATCTCTCATCATCTGTTAATTGTCTTTTTCAGTAAATATAAATCTCTCATCATCTGTTAATTGTCTTTTTCAGTAAATATAATTTTATTACTTTCTGTATATATAAATTGTACTGTTTCTCCTTCTCTGAGTTCCTGGGGGTAGGCACTATAGCTTGCTAATCACAGGCCCAATGTATGTCATTTAAAAAAATATACCTGTACCCATGCAGATTTAGTTGACCCAAGAATAAATCCTCTCATGAGGGTCATGTAAGTTGAAGTAATGACTTACTGGTCAGGATTTCAGAAACCACTCTGACAAATGCATTGATCATAACTACACACACACACACACACACACACACACACACACACACACAGAGAGAGACAGAGAGAGACAGAGAGACAGAGAAATTGTAAAGAAATAAATATAAGTCAGCTGAGATTTATGAAATTACAAACAACTTAAAACACAAAGGCTAAGAAAGTTTTAAAATACAGAGCTATGGATAGATATATTATACAGCTTTGACTTAAATATCTAGTAAAAGTTGTAAAGTCAGAAAATCAGTACCACAAAGTATGTCCCCAGTAACACACTGTTTTCCTATAGTGCTCACACTGTTCCTCATGACCCAGAGGATCAAAGCAAGGCTCACAACAAACCTGATACCTGTTCTCAAGAATATTCAAAGCTCTTTTCTAAAAAGAAGATACAATCTCCCTTTCAAGCCCATAATAAAGTACAATGTACTCTGGACAAGTCTGCATCTTAACCTTCCAGCCCAGCAGGACTACACAGCCTCTTTCATCACTAACCATTTAGGATACATTTGGACTGAGTGTTCTGACTGTCTATGACCTCTGAGATCTGTACTCTTACCAAATTGACAGCAAACCAATACCTACCACTGACTTGCTTAAAACAGCCATAATTGTAAGAAATGGTCTAATGGGCATGTTAAGAAATTTCTTCTAGGCTCCCTAAGTGCAGTCCTTGTCATAAAGCAAAGTACCCAGACCACAATACTTTGGCTCCCTACAAAAATGCTTTTGTGAATTTATACTACGATTGCCTTTTACAGACATTGGCCCAAGAAACATTTATCCTTAACTGTGTCTTCTTTTCAAAATTGAGCTTTAATGAACTGTCCATTAGATGTCCAGTGTCCCTTATACAAACTCCTACAGAATGAATTTCTCTCTCTCTCTCTCTCTCTCTCTCTCTCTCTCTCTCTCTCTCCTCTCTCCTCTCTCTCGAGTTCAAAGAAAAAGTTTGTCTGTACACAACAATTGTGATGTGCATTTGTTTCCTGTCTGATATCAAATATCATACAAACAATCATTTTCATTTCTGCCCCAACTTTTGGGAAATTTGAAGGCAGAATTCATTTATCCCGTTCACCTATTATCATCCCCTCCTGAGGCACAGAGCGCTCTGCATTCTTCTTCCCTCTTCTTTTATTGCTTTATTCCTTGCAGTGTTTAAATTTGAAAGCCATCTCAAATGTTTTTGTAATAAGGAGAGGATAAACTTTAAATTAACACAGATCAAATCTGTGATCCTTGCTGCATAAAAGTCCTGTCAGTGTCTATAATCCAGGGAAATGTCTCCTTGAGCACTTATTCAAGTGTGATTTGGCACTAGGACAGAGCTAGTGGGGAAAATCTGTGATTTAGGTTCTTAGAGATGAAGCCAGCAATAGCATTTGTCTGAACATCAATAACAATTAGATCTTAATTGTAAGGATATGTTCCAAGTAACATTCTGCTCTCAAAGGGGAAGGTTTGTATAATTCAAGTCCAAGATTCATTTTTTCATTTGCCATGAAAGCCATGGACACTAAATTTCAAAGTGATGAGATGAAGTTATTGATGCAAGTTATCCCAAGCTTGCATCAAACCTTTAGGGACTCAACGTGGTTAATTAAAGCAAAACTTATGGAAGAGGAACATTGTGTACTTACAGTAATATTACATTATTAGTATGTATGATTATCAGTATCAACCATAATTAAGCAGTAATAATTTGGTGAGTAAGGTTAATCAGTTCTTATAACTGTGCTGTGATTCCAGCCCCTTTGAGGTCCTTTGTTGACACCTACAATAAAGCCTGAGCTCTGTACAATGGCTAATGTACCTGGCATGATGTCTACCCTGGTTCCTTCTACAGCTTCATTTCCCTTGAGTGTCTTTTGTCTTACTGTGTATACTTGTGCTAGAGTCCTTCTTGGTCCTTTAATTCTTTTCCATCACAGTTCTATGTGTTTGTTATTCTCCTTCTCTTCCTATTTTCTCATGTGTAGCTCTTCTGTCTCAGCAAAACTAGCATAATTTCTTCTTCTAAGAAGATACTTGGTCACTCTATATCCCACACTTATTTATGGCCCTTCAGCACTTGCCGTATATGATCTGTCTATCACCTCTTACCCCAGTAGACTGAGATCTCTGAAGGCAGTTACTTGAGTATAATTGTTTCCTTGCTCAGGACTCAGAACCTTATTCCCCTCCTTAGATGATTTTTGTGGATTAGTAAAATTGGAGCTCCCCAAATCTCAAATGACAGAATAACATTTATATAAATCAACAGTGATAACATCTTGGACCTCGAATATTCCTTTGTAGCAATCTACACCCTCATTTTCAAGGGAGGTGAATTTAGGTCATGAGTCTATATAATACAAAGTTAGAAAAAGGCCGTAGTTCAGGAGTCCATTTACCTTTCAATAGTGTTCATTACTGCACTGCATTGGGCTTTCCAACAGATGAAAGTCAGCATTTTTTGGTTACCAACTTGGTGTACTTTGTCCTGACCTCTCTAGGTTTTAGCATGGGATAAACTGTGTGTCTAGGAACCCCTCAGTCCTATACAAATCAGATGTTTGGCCACATGAAAAGGGCAAGTACATGAGCTGATACATCCTTCCCTGTATTTGTTACCTTTCGTTTATTGTGACAACACACCATGACCAAGGCAACTTACAAAAAGAAGAGTTTATTGGGCTTTCAGTTCCAGAGGGATAACAATCCATCAAGTAGAGGAAGATGTAGCAGGAGGCAGCTAGAGCAGAAAGAGAAGAGCTCCATCTTCAAACAGGCACAGGATGCAGAGAGAGAACAGGAAGTGGGGCAAGGTTATTGACTCTCAGAGCCAGATCCCAGCGATTGGTTTCCTCCAGCAAAGCAACACTTCCCAAACTTCTGTAAACAGCACCACCATCTGAGGCCAAGTATTTAAATACTTGGAGGCTATGGGGAACATGGCTTATTCAAACCACCACAATCTCCTTAGAATGTGAACCCACAAATAACAAAATGTGAGCTGTCTACACTCCTAGTACCTGCCAAGGACCTTGCTTCCAGAGTTGTAACCTATAGTCCTCAACAGAAAAATCAGCACACCTTATAATAGAAGACAAGCTCTGAATTCAGAAACCTCCTTTTTTTTTCTTTTTTTTTATTGTTAATAAACTTTTTCCATAAGTCATGCATCATTTCTCAATTGAATCTAGAGCCACTTCCCTTTCCATGCCCCCATGCCACCCGAGTCCCTGCACTCTGCCAAACATGTCCTGCATCTTTTTCTGAGTCTTTCCAGAGTTTTTTTCAGTTCTTATAGGGAATCCAGGATCCCTTAATCCATTTTCGTGTGCAGTGAGTCTTAGTCTACTCAGAACTCCATAACAAAATGCTGCAGACCCTGTGACTTAAACAACAGAAATGTGTTTTCTCCCAGTTCTGCAGGCTGGAGGGGTACTACAGAGTGCACATGGTCACATTGTAGAGAAAGTCTGCTCCCCACTGCATGCTCCTACACTCTTTCTCTAGGGCAAATAGGTAGGGACAGGGATCTCTCTTCTTATAAAGTCATCCATTGTGTCAAATTATGACTGTATCCTTGTGACCACATTTCATTATCATTATCCTTAAAAGACCTATCTCCTAATATGGAGATATACAAGGGCTTTAACATATCAATGAGAGGCTACACCGTTCACTGTGTAGTAAAAATTTACTATACTTTCAAGTAATGACCATAGCATATCTGAAAGCTATCCATTTTCTTGACAATTTCAGCTTACTACTTGAAGTTCCCTAGGCTTGGTAATGGTGTCCTTAGCTACAATGGGTATTTGTTTGGTGTTTGATTTTCAACTTAGTCAGGTAGTAACAACTACGTGGTGCCCAGCTCTTAGACAGGAGAGGCTAGAAGCACAGGGGTTAGAAAGAAAGGAGAGAGAACTCTGTGAACTCCACACTAGTTACACAGAGTGGCAAAATCAATGCACACCAAAGCAATATTGACAACCTGAGAATCCCCATCCTGTCACCTTGTACTCTCACTATGCCACTTCTACTTCACAGGAAGCTGCATCCTCCTGCAGGCAGAAAGTAGCTTAGTGCGAGTTCACATTCCCACCAGCGGTAGATAAGTGTTCCCCTTTCCTCACAACCTCTCCAGTATTGGTATCCTTTGTTTTCTGGATCATGGCTAGTCTTACCAGAGTAAAATGAAATCTTAAGTTGGTTTTAATTTGCATTTCCTTAATCATTAACAACGTTGAACACTATTTAAGATGTTTCTCAGCCATCTTTACTTCTTCATTTGTGAAGTCTCTGTTCAGCTCTTTACTCCATGTTTTGAGTGGGTCATTTGTTTTCTTCCTCCTTTGTCTTTTGAGTAGTTTATACAGTCTGGATGTTAATGCTCTATCAGATGTATCACTAGTGAAGGTTTCCTCCCACTCTGTGGGTTTTCTCTTAACTTCACTAATTGTTTCTTTCCCTCTACAGAAGCTCTTGAGTTTAATAAGGTCCCATTTGTCAACTGTTGATCTTATGTTTTTGTGCAGCTGCTGTCTGATTTAGAAAGTCTTTTCCTATGCCTATGTCTTGTAGGTTACTACCAATGTTTTCTTCTATCACTTTCAGAGTTTCAAGTTTCACATTGAGGTCTTTGATACATTTGGAGTTGATTTTTGTAGATGGTGAGAGGTAGGGGTTTAGTTTTATTCTTCTACAAGTGGTGCCAACACCATTTGCTTAAGTTGCTATCTTTCAGGCTGGAGAGATGGCCTAGTGGTTAGGAGCACCGACCACTCTTGCAGAGGACCCGGGTTCGATCCCCAGCACCCACATGGCAGCTGAGAGCCGTCTGAAACTCCAATTCCAGGAGAACTCCAGTTCCAGGGGAATCCGAGACCCTCTTCTGACCTCCGCGGCATTGCACGACACGGGTGCACAAACCTGCATGCAGACAGAACATTCATACACATACAGAAATAAAAAAAAAATTTTTTTAAAAAGATGCTATCTTTCCTTTGTTGAGTCTTCTTGGCCCCTTTGTTGAATATGAAGTGGCTGAAATTGGATGTCATCAGGTTTGGATCCTCAGTTTTGTTCCATTGATCTATGGGTCTGTCGTTGTTCCAAAACCAGGCTGTTTGTATGACTATAGCCTATAATATAGTTTGAAGTCTGGTATGGTAATCCCCCCCCCATATTGCTCTTTTTTGCTCAGGGTTGCTTTGGCTATCTGGGGACTTTTGTTTCTCCATATGAAATTTAGGATTTTTTTCTAGGTCTGTGAATAAGCTCTTGAGGATTTTAATTGGGATTGCATTGAATCCCATATTACTTTGGGCAGGATGGTCATTTTTACTATATTAATTCTTCCAACCCATGAGCATGGGAGGTTCGTCCATCTTCTAGTATCTTCCTTAATCTCCTTCTTGAGGGATTTAAAATTTTCATTGTAGAGATATTTTTGGTGCTATTGGTCAGGTTTTTTCCTAGATATTTTATTTTTTGGAGGCTATTGTGAATGGGAAAGTCCTGTATTCCTTCTCCAATTGCTTGTTATTGGCATAAAGAAATGCTACTGATTTTTTCTAAATTAATTTTTTATCCCACCACTTTACTGAACCTGTTGATGGTTTCTGGTGGAGTTTTTGGCATCCCTTAGGTAAACTATCATGTCATCTGCAAAAAGAGATAGTTTCACTTCCTCTTTTCCAATTAGTACTTCTCTAATTTCCTTTTCTTGTCTTAGTGCTCTCATGAGCATTTCAAGAACTCTATTGAAAAGGAGTGGGGATAGAACACAGCCTTGCTGGTTTCCTGACTTTAAGGGAAATGCTTCTAGTTTTTCCCCATTTAGAATAATGCTGGCTGTGGGTTTGTTGTATATGGCTTTAATTGTGTTGAGGAATATTCCCTCTAGTCCAATTCCCTCCAGGAGTTTAAACATGAAGCCATGCTGAATTTTGTCAAAGGCCTATTCTGCATCCATTGAGATGACCATGTAGTTTTTGTCTTTCAGTCCGTTTACATGCTTTATGATGTTTATTGATTTATATATGTTGAACAATCCCTACATCTTTGGTGAATGAATCTAGCTTGGTCATTGTGGATGACCCTTTTGATATGTGCCTGTATGCAGTTCACAAGTATTTTGTTGAGAAGTTTTGCATCGTTCATTAATGAAATGGGTCTATAGTTTTCTTTTTTGGCTATATCTGCCTGGTTTGGGTATTAGAGTGACATTGGCTTCATAGAAGGAATTTGGGAGATTTCCTTTTATTTCGTGCAGTCCCTGTGGAAAGCAGGGTAGAGAACTCTTAAGAAACTGAAAATAAGCCTACCACCTGACCCAGTCATACCATTCCTGGGTATATAGCACAAGACTCATCCTATCATACAGATACATGCACATCTATGTTTATTGTAGCTTTTCTCACAATAGCAAAGAGCTGAGTAAAGGGTCTAAATTTGATTAAGAAGTATATAAAATTAAAGGAAAAATGTGAACTCCTAAACATATTTGGGAATTAACATACAGTTTATTTTCAGAGGTCATAATTTTGGTATCTATGTGATATACATATATATGCATATTTTAGAGCAATACAAATCGGAGGGAACAATAGTGACAAAAGAGCTGTCTGAAACAGTTCACTTCTGCCCAAAACAATAAACCTCTGCAGAGAAATCTTTAAAAAGACTGAGAAAAAGATGCAAGACATGTATGACAGAATGCATGAGCTGGGGTGGGGTAGGGAGCATGGAAAAGGAAATGTGTCTAATTTGGACTGAGAAATTATATGAAATACACAAAACATCAATAAAAATATTTTATTTAAAAAAGTAGCTTAGCACAGCTGGATTAAAGTTGATGGTGAAGGAGACTATTACAGATTTCCACAACTAGTCACATATGGATATTAAGTGTCTGTGAGATGCCCACTCCTAAATGACACATCTACAATGGAACCTCTATGCCTAAGGCTCACAGAACATAGTGGAATAAGGGGTAGAAAGAATACCAATGCATCTCTCAACTCTCAATGAAGCTCACTCATGCAACAGAGGGCAATGAACACAAAGGGCCACAAATGGCCAAAGTGTAGAGAGTACAAGTCTGCAGAGTGTGGGTCCTTGGATAGGACTCATAATAAACTTCAACAACCCAGGTTTCAGGGACCATTGCAGAAGAGGCGGCAGAAAGATTATAAGAGCCAGGGGAGCAGCTGCCTGACCATATGGCAATAGAGTCTCACAGGCTCCAGAGACCTTGCTCATATGAACCTACAGTAATGGTGACAGCATGCACAAAACCCATATAAACTCAAGCAGATAAAATCCTAACATAGAACTGTAGAAATAGGCAGCAGGCTTCTCTCTCTCTCTCTCTCTCTCTCTCTCTCTCTCTCTCTCTCTCTCTCCTGGGATTAGAGACATGTACCACCAAGCCAGAGCTAATGCTCTTCTTCATATCTTTTCCTCTCAGCTTCGTTCTTTATGATGTCGATGTATGCATGCTCAAGTTCTGGCAGAACACTTCAATGCCCTTTTATGCTCCTGGAAGTGAATGTTTTAGAGAAATGCACCCCAGTTTCCAAGAGTTTAGAAACCAGGTGCTCATCTCGTCCAACTCTGCATTCTGATTTGGTAGACTGGGAGGGTCTACTAATGAGCATCCAGGTTAGTTTCATCTGCTTTAAGATCATGCTCTTACTAGGAAGACTTCAAAGGATCATACCAAATATTCTTGCACTCTATCTGTTTTAGTTAGATGGGAGTAACCTTGTGCTTTTGCAGCCAGGCTTTTCTTGAATAGACTTTCAAGACCCTTTGCTTCCCCCTTGGAGGACCCTCTCCAGCAAAGCTGATTCTCTTCCCCAGATAATCTCCCTCCATCTTTGTCCTGCATACCTCCTCCCTTCCTAATTGTTCAGGGAAAAGTGTTTTGCGACATTCATTGTCTTGTGACTTACAGGGCTTGGACAGGTCTCTGAGGGAAATGCAAAACAGTTAATGTGAAGCAGATTTCGAATTGCCGTGGAGGCCTTGTGAGAAGTCCAGGGCAGTGCTGACTGAAGAATATCAACTTACTTCTTAAAATTGTACTTCCTCAAAGAAATCTCTCAGCAGCTTTTAGCATCCTCAAACTGCCTCAGCCTCTCTGAGCACTGTGGGTCTATTTGGAATTAATGTTTAACTTTTTCATTAAAATAATATACTCATAATTATACTGACACGGAACTTATGTGTGCATCAGTCAAGGATTGTTAGATTAAGGGGAAGCATACAAATTAGAGTATTTTAATAAATTTTCATGCAAAGTGGATTGGAGTAAGAAACATAAAAAAATAGCCTGAAGATCTGCTTCCATATAGGATATTAGATCTGCTCTGAAAAATTACATTTATAAGGAGGAATTGTTAAATGAAATCTCAACCATGATCTTAGCCTGGCTAAGAGCGAAAATTAGTAAGCCTGGAAAATGCTATCTTCTAAACGGTGTGGATTCCCTCTCCTCCCCACTCACCATCTGGGGCCCTCCTTTCCTGAGAACCTATTTTCACAATATTCCATTCTCTGTTCCATTTACAACTTACTATCACATCATTTACATATGCATATGAATTTGAGGCCTTGCTACATTTTTCTTCTCCATGGTTATGTGTTTAAGTCTTGTCTCTGACTGTGGAAGGAATATTCCCTACTTAAATAATTTCAGGAAATAGCAGTTCATAGCAAGTGATCCTGAACCTACATTCCTGGAAGGAACAAAGGCTGATTAAAAGACTAGAATTTCAATGACTATGTAGAGATTGGAATGTTGCAGGTCCAGTAATTAATATTTACCTTGGGATATCTGTAGCCTCCTTAATATCCAACCATTGCCCACCTCTGTATCTGACCAAACACCTACGTGACTATCCAGTGAAACATTTTAGAACGTATTAACTTACCAGAGCACTAGCTTTCCTTAACCTAAAATCTAAGAGTGTCAACAGATGGCAGGTAAGACCCAAAGCAGAGGCTATCCTACTCTGTTATAACCTGCCTGTTTGATGTGCCCACAAATGTGATTGAAAAACATCTTAATTGCCAACTTTCTTTGTACCATTATTACATAAACTTCATTAAACTGTTGCCTTGTTAGAACGTGAAGTTTGCAGTAAACTAAATCTGTGTTCTGGGCTATGGTAACTCATATTTTTTTCCAGAATAAAGTATCTTTTACTACCTTTTAGATGAAAGCTATGTTTCACATACTGACTTGATCTTGCTTTGCAATTGTCTTTGCTTTGTTTTGTTTTGGGTTTGTATGCTTTTTGTATGTTTGATTTTTTCGGGGGGGTTGTCTTTTTGAGATAGGGTTTGGCCTGGAACTCACTATGTAGACCAGGCTGGTCTTGAACTCACAGAGATCTGCCTGCCTTTGTCTACTAAGTGCTAGAACTAAAGGCATGTGCCACCATGCCCAGCTTGCAATTGTCTTTGAAAGCCACCAAAGGCATTGACTGTTATAGGACATGGTACCTTGTATCAATCTGTTCCTGCTACCATAATAAAAGACCATCAGGCTGGCTGGCTTAAATCAGAGAAATTTATTTCATTACAGCTCTGGAACCTGCATGGTTTTGGCCTCTCCTGAGGCAACCTCCTTCTTACTGTGTCCTTCATCTGTGCTCATGGACAGCTGGTAACTCTGCCTCTCCTTATAAGGATCCAAGTCTTATTAGACTAGAACCCTACCTTTATGTCCTCAGTTAAATTTAATTATCTCCTTAAAATCTTCCCATTAAATATAATCACAAAAGGAAATAAGGCTTCAATCTTTTAATTTGGAGGGTGGGACAACAGATTACTCAAAAACATTGCTTTGTTTATGTCTTCATGAAATTTCCTTCAGAAAATGCCTCAGCCTAATGTCTACTCTATCATTCTTTCCACTGTATTGGCTGGTGGATTCCTGTGTGAGTTGAACGGTAGACTTCCTCCTAGAAAATCATCATGAGATGAATGCCAGTTCATTTTTATTATCTTCACTCAAGTTTCTTCTCCATAGGCAGAAGATAAGGAAACCCAAGCAGAAAAACTTGGACTACCTCTCCTCCTGCAGAATCCACCTGTCATTTCCCTCTTTTGTTGGGATCTGCTGAGGTGGCAAGTCTCAAAGGAGGGCTAAGAAAGTGGTAAGAGGAAGAGAACTGTGCAGTCCCATGCCTGTTTCCCCTCTAGTCCATTCTTCCTTCTCTGATCTGCTGTGGTCTGTATTGCACAGTCCTCAGTTTCCCTTCATCCTGGACTCCTGGGCAGGTCCAACCAGTGGGAGGCATTGGTAAAAGCAGTGGAAGCTGATGAGATGCTAAAGTACCTCTCTCAGTTTGCTCACTTCCTATTGCATCTCTGACATAACAGTATGACTTCTACAGCTTCTGGAGCTGCATGGGCAGCCCTGCTCCCAGGGAGTACATTTCCAGACTGTGACGTCACCACTTGATCCCACCACATCACTCCTGCCTCAGAGGTCATAGCAGGATTGCCTCGAGGGGCCTCACATTTGTCTTCTTAACTCCCCCACTTTCATTTAGGCAATTTTCTCTAATTCCTTATATTTTTAAATCTTGAAGTAGTTCCTATTTCTTAGTATCATAATCATTGTACCTACTTCACAGGATAAAGACTAAAGGAAAAAGAGAAAGAAAATGGAGGGAGGATGAAGGAAAGAAGGGAGGAAGAGTCTTCAACATATTAAGAACAGAAATACGAAGAAATAATTATATGTGTAATAAAGTATTCCAAAATTGAACTACTCAATTTGCTTCAATCATTATTTAACAATAATTCAAGCTACTTCTGAACACATTTCACAGTTCTAATTTGGTGATCTGTCCTGTAAGAGAGGATGAATCAGACATAACACTGACCTGGGAATCCAACGCTGCAGCTCTCTACCAGACAGCTGCCTCAGTTGAGTCTCAGCCCTCTTCTCTGTTATCTGAAAAGTGTCAGCAATATATTTTAAAAAACTCCGCAGCCTCTGATATTGTATGGATCTACAACTGACATAATTGATTTTGTATTTTTTTTTTCTTTTTGAGCAGGTAAGGAGTAGAAGTTCTTTCTTCCTTTATGAAAAAAATATTGCAAGGACTCTGGGTCTCACATATCTACCTTGGTAAGAAAGTCAGAATTTTTTCCTGGACTTGCACTCCTAAATATTTCTAAGCATGTCTCCACTTCTCACTTTTTCAGCGTTACTTAAACTTGACCATGAATTAACCCAAAACAGCATACTATGTGAATTGGCAGAGGATTAAGAAGCACCCCAAGCAAGGGGATGTGAAAAGAATTAAACATATCAGTGGAACCCATTCCCATAGGAAGGCTGCACCTTTCAAACAAATGATACATGTGCATGCAGGGGTTATGTGTGAGTTCACACTAAAATACAGTTAAGAGTTTTGACACTTGAGACACCTAAATTAATGTTTTGGTTCTGTATCTTATCAGCAAAGAATCTTTTGTTATTAACCAAAATTTCCAAACCTTTTTCCTGTTACCCATAAAAATCACTCTAAGTCTATGGTCCTGAACTGAATGTGGTGATGAAGCCCAACTCTCTAGAAACTCACAGAAATGACTGGAGACATTTTCAACCATCAAGACTGAAGAAAAAGTCTATTGACATCAATGGGCAGAAGCTAGATATGCTACCGGCATCTTATAGCACATAGTCAGGCCCCAAACAGATTCATCTAACTCCCCAATTGTCAATATCATCAAGATTGAAACTAGATGTGACTATTGCATCTATTCCAAAAATTCCATAAGATAACAAATGAAAATGTCGTGTTCTCTGTGGTACATGTAGACCGTTCTGGTACTGGTAACATCTGTTTAAATGGCAGGTAACTGTAATATCTTGGAAATTTTAGATTTTATACAAGAAGACATAATAAAAGGTGGATGTTACATTAAAAAGATAGTGCTTTGGGATAATAATTAGAGAGTAGAATGGAAGTGCAAAGACAGGGAGGAGAAAGCCAGGCATGGTGGAACATATGTGGGAACCTTGGCAGCTGAGGTAAGGGGATTATAAATGCAATGTTAACTTGGGTTACAAAGCAACTTCCAGGCAAGATTTGACAAGGTAAGACCTTGTTTCAAGAGAGAGAAAGGAAGGAAGGAAGGAAGGAAGGAAGGAAGGAAGGAAGGAAGGAAGGAAGGAAGGAAGGACAGGAGGAGCGAGAGGAGAGGAAGAGAGAGAGAGAGAAGAGAGAAACGAGGGGAGGGAGAAAGGAAGGAAGGGGAGGGATGGAAGAAGGAAGGAAGGGAGGGCGGGAGGGAGGGAGGGGGGAGGGAGGGAGGGAAAGCAGAAGCAGAAAGAACAAAACGATCATTCCAGATATTTCTACATAGTCCATATGAGTTTCAGGTATATGTGTGAAATAATTTAAACACTCAGTTATTTAGCCATAATTACAATGCCCTACAATGTCTCTAAATGTCATCTCCTTAGATATCCTCAAAACTTGGTTGTTTTGGACCACATGTTCTGACTAATATTAACTGAAATGCATGAAGCCACATTTTCTCATGCCAGTTCGCTGTACATCATCTTTTCTGTCAGCTTATCCATTGATTCCATTTCTTTCCTCTCTCAAGAGAAGAATATGGCATTATATTCCACATAATACAACCTGTTAATTCAACTCTCTGCCTGATATTGCCATAATATGTACATTTAAACAAAAAACTAATTGTGTGCAGGAACTAAGTGTAATGTTTGAGGAAGGATGCTTTGGGATGCATAAGTAGATCTGCCCAGGGACTGGCAAACGTTCTCCATAAATGGCCAATAGTAGTTATTTTAGCCTTTCCTATTGTATAGTCTTCTTTATCCTCCTTTAACAATCCATTAAATAAACATTCTTAGCTTATAGGTTGTACAGAAACAGATCATGAGTCAGATTTGTCCATAGACTACAGTTTCATAACTTCCAGAATAGTCAATTAAAATAATGTATAAATAAAACACTCAGTGTTCATGTAACAAGAAGGCGAGGAACAGTGTGCATCTCAGAACACATCTGTAGCTGTACAATAATAATAGTCAGGTAATCACAATAGACAACACACACACATCCCTTCCTTTGTTCACTAGGTATAGGTCACTGTTCTGACACAATTTATAAACATTTAATTTGTCTGGCATATATTTGTTGCATGCTTATTGATATTGAGAATGCTTCTGGTGCTTGAGATACATTATTGAATAAAAGTAGAAAGAAATGGACTCATTCCATAAAGTATTTGTCATGTAAGCATAAGGACCTAAGTTCCATCTTGTGACCCATGTAAAAAGCTAAAAAGTGCTGCATGCACTTACAGATGTTGAGAAGTTGAGACAAGTGAATCCTGAGTCTTGCTGGCCAGCCAGTCCAGCCTAATCTTTAAATTGCAGATACCAGTGAAAGAATGACTCAAGAAATAAAATGGGGGTCTAGAGAGATGGCTCAGTGGTTAAAAGCACTGACTGCTCATGCAGAGGACCACAGTTCAACTCTCGGCACCCACAAGCAGCTAACAGCCATTCATAACTCTAGTTCCAGGGGAATCCAATGTCTTCTTCTGACTTGGTGGGCATTGCGTGGCATGGGTACACTTACACACCTCCAGGCAATACACTCATACACATAAAATAAAAATAATAATAAATAAAATATTTTTATTTTTTTCCATTTCTTTTTTTAATACTTTTATTATTTTTAAGGGATTCACAATATAAGAGCACATTTGGTTTCAGATCATGTTGACATTGCTCAGTTTGCCATACAATTAGGTAATTGGTGTTAGCATCCACAGATGAAGGATATAATTCATCATTTAGATAAATAAAATATTTTTAAAAGAACTAAGATGGAAGGTGCCTGAGGAGGAGTAGCACTTGAGGTTGAACATTGGACTCCACATACATATGCACAAACAGGTGCACACGTTCATATATACACACTAATGGAAGGAGTGAGTTTAGTTCTGCAGTGGTGGAATTCACAATCTGACTGATCTAATTCTCATAGCCCTGTGGACTGATCATATTGCTATTATGCTCATGTTATAGATGTGAATAGTTAGGGACAAGTGGAATGGACTTCACAAGGTCAGGCAGATAATATCTGATTAGATGGCTTTGACCTTTGCAGTCTGCCCATAAGCCCCATTCTATCAGCCTCATACTATGCAGCTCTCTTGTCATCAAGGACACATAATGGCATTTTCTTCCATGGAGTCAGAAACCCATGCATTTTCTGTATTATGGACATTGGCTTTGTTATAAGCTGATCTTATGATCCCAAAGTGATTGCAAGGATTTGAAGCAGTCCCTGAAGGCACCAGCATGTAGCTGAAAGAGAAGCTTTCCTGTCATAAGTCTATTAGAAAGAAGTAACTATTAGCTAGATAAAATTTACACACACACACACACACACACACACACGCACACACACACACATTTCAAGTGCACAGTTATATAATGTATAGACTCATGTAACCACCACTGTAATCAAGGTAAAGTATTTATTTCCATCATCTCGAAAGTTCTCCTGTGCCCATTTATAGTCAATTCTTTCTTACATTCTCAGCTGCAGGCAGCCACTGATTTCCCTTCTGCTACCATGTCTACTCTTTGTAATTTTAGAAAGACAACACATTCTTTGTTCTTATATGTATACTTTTCTCTGTCAGCAAGGTTATAGCCTTGCCTGTGGCATTGCATGTTAGCAGTGTATTGTTCCTTCATTAGTGACTTGTATTCTACTTTATGTGTATGCTTAGCCATGTCTTCTTAAGTGCATTCTATTTATTAGTTTTTATGTGTATGAGCACATTGTCTGCATGTGTGTAATTGCACCATGTGTCCTGCAATGCCTGTAGATGTCAGAATCTGATCACCTAGAACAATTTTTACATATGGTTGTGTGTGTGCTGGGAATAGAGCAGCTAGTGGTCTTAACCCCCTAGCAATCTCTCCAGCTCCATGGTTAGCCATTTCATTGTAGCTGAACATGTTGGGTTTCCAGGTTGAGGATACTATGAATATGCTCTGCTTTGAGTACTCATGTGCGATACATAGATAAACACATATTTAGTTATTGGGTGAAAATTTAAGAATAAAGTTTCTGGGTCAATCAGCATTAAACTTGGTATGAAATAGAGTGTTTTCCAGAGTAGTTGGATATTTTTCAGGCCCTAGCTGTATGGAACACATTATCTTCCCCAACATTTGATCCATTGCTTATCTCTGAATTTGGGGAAGGAAATTTTTTGTTAGTTCTTCTAGTAGATTTGTTCTATTTGCTCCATTCCTTTGAAAGAAGAATTGAGAGTTAACCCCAGTTTTGAGACTGGATGATTGTAAAAGGTGGCCTCTGTGAGAAATACAGACTCTGACTCCTTTGACCCAGGGCCATATCGGTGGCTCCTGGTATTTTTTTAACAATGGTGTCTTCCAGAGTCTTTCAAGAACACTGAAAGTTCTCTGCAAGGTGTAATAACCCCTGCCCTGGAGGATCTGGAGAGAATAAATGGGCTATGACTGGTTTGATCACAACACAAGCTCAAATAAGAGATATAACAAGAATCTGTTTTCCTCCTGGAAAGGAGTTCTAATGAACTCTCTAATATCTTCCCTATGGAGGAACCCTCCTGGAGAGATGGGTATTTGAATGAAAACCTCCAAAAAATTGGGGGTGGGATCTTTCAATAGTTTCCAATGTGATTCTCAAATATTAAGGCAACTATTTGCAGAGGTACATTTGTGTATTCTCCCTCCAAGGTGACTTAAATGACAGTAATGATACAGTGGTAGAAAGCAGCTACTACATTCATGTCACAACATTCAAAACACAAGCATAATAGTAAATGATCTCTGTTGACCAGAAATTGATCTCCATTTTGATTTATGCAAATAGAAAGGTTTAGTAATTTTGTGTTTGGCATTTTTCAGGATTTTAAATTACTTAATGGAAAAAGCTTAATGTATTTAAGTGTTGGATTCTAAATTCTTTACTCATCTGTCAGTCAGGGCTCAACCTGATGATAGAAATGCTGCATCAGTAGGGAGGTATGTGGAATGGAAAGTGGACCATTGGAATTCACAGTAGTTCCTAGGGCTTTGATACCTCTTTCTTAAGAAAACTAAAGCTGACTTTTTATGTAACTAAGATGGATATGAAAATTTCAGTTTGTTCCTTCATGGCAATTATTATAGAGCTGTTTATTTCTGGGAAATATCTGGCACTTTTTTAAAGTCTTGCCAAGGATACATTTGCCTTATTTAATTTATAGCAGAGTGCTTAAGTTAAATTTTCAAGTTTCATTATACATACTGTGATGTGTGTAGCATGGTCTCTCTCTCTCTTTCTCTCTCTCTCCCACCCCCAGTGTGTGTGTGTGTGTGCATGTGTGTGTAACAAAATAAAGAGATGGTTTCAAAATTGCCTCAAGAAGATACTTAATATCCAGCAGTAATAACATATGAGATCTAATTTCTTAATAGGGAAATGGATAATTATGAGCATAAATACAGCACTTTTGAGCTTCCATTTCTCAAATCCCCTGGAAAATATCAATGTTCTCAGAGATGCAGGGAATTGTTTTTCCTTTCCTGCAAGCCTCTGTATAACAAATGGGTTGATTCTGAAATGTAAGAGGCATTATTCCTGCCCCCCAAAACTTCTTTACCTGCTTTCCACTGCTGTTAAGAGTAGCTTGGATTTATCAATGTCCCAGTTCCACTTTAAAAATCTGCTATTGGGGCTGGAGAGATGGCTCAGCAGTTAAGAGCACCAACTGTTCTTGTAGGGGACCTGGCTTCAATTCCCAGCACCCACTTGGGTAAGAACCATCTTGAAGCCAGGCATGCGGTGCACGCCTTTAATCCTAGCACTCAAGAGGCAGAGGCAGGCAGATCTCTGTGAGTTCAAGGACATCCTGGTCTACATAGTGAGTTCCAAGCCAGCTGGGGCTACAGGAAGACCCTGGCTCAAAAAAAAAAAACCTGCTATGAATGGATTGTGTGTGCGTGTGTGTGTGTGTGTGTGTGTGTGTGTGTGTGTTCATCCTGTGCCCCACAGATAAAGAAGATACAAGATAGCACACGAAACCTGTTGTCATCTAGTATGTGATCACACACATTAGTCTGCCTCTCTCCCTACTTTTCTCCATCAGTAGAGGATCGATTACAACCTTGGAAAGCATTCTGAGTTCCTATAGTGGGCTGGCTAGTTGTCTCAAAACAGTCACACTTCATTCTCTTCCCCCACAACACATACGATAGATGTCACTTACATTAAGCATGCTCTGCTGAGAGTTAAAGATATTTCGCAGCCCATGTTCTATAACACCCTTTCCTCACATCTGTAGACACATATGTAAATGCAGATGCATAAGAGGGAGCTATTGCAGGGATCATGTTGAATCTGCTTTCATTTACAAGAGCAAAGCAGAATAATTTGCAAGTCTCATTAATTTAAATGATGCACTGGCCTTCCACTGGGACTGCATGGTGCTAACTCTCCACATGCCTCTCCAGATCCCCTCTCCAATGTTCCCTGTCCAACTTTGTTCCCCAAGGAAGGGTTCTTTGCCATGCTGCAATGTGTTTCTTTGCCTTCCTGCATTGGGAGACAGCATCAGGATCCTGGATGCAGGAGGAACGTGACACCGGTGCATCTCATCTCATCTCTGCTAAGCTGCCTTCTTTTCCAAAGACTCTTGAATTCCTTCTTCTATATTTACAACTGAGATATAGCTACAACTCTCCTGAGAATCCAGGAATGGAGAGAAGGATAAAGACCTTCTGTTTCTAGACTAGGGAAGCATAACTGTTATGGTCTAAATACATATACCCCCATAGGCTCGTGCATGGTCATTTGGTCCCTGGCTGGTGATACTTGTTTAGGATGTTGTGGAACATTTAGGGTTCGTGAGGCCTAGCTGAAGGAAATGAGTCCCTGGGGGTAGAGAACAGGCCTTGCGTTTTGTATCCAACCCCTGCTTTCAGCCCTATCATGCTTCCTCATCTACCCAAATGTGTGCACTCTCCAATCATCAAGGCTTCCTCACCAGGATCCTTTCAAACTGTGTTTAAAATAAACTTTTTATTCCTTAAGTTCTTTCTTTCAGGTATTCTAAAACAGAAACACAAAAGGTAAACAATACATCATCCAAACTTTGTTGTTTCCTCTTAATATCACTCATGGTTTGAACTAGACCTTTGTCAACAATGTCAGTGTATCCTTTTCATTCCAGGACACTGACTGAGTTCATGGCTGAGAACACGTTGCTTAGTTATTACTCCTCCTAGATGGTTCTGGTATTTTAAAGAGCACTCTTTGCTGATATTAAATAAAGATGGAAAATCTCTGATGTCCAGAAGAAACTGCTCTCAAGCATTTGTTCTTTGGCCTTCTGGGAACTGAGGATCAGCCCTGTGGGCACCAGATACACATACTTCAGTGCTGCTGCCTGTGTGGCCCTCTCTCTCATGAATGCCTTGCATACATTCCTCTTTTTATACCTTCCCTCATTTTATTTTCTTTATCAGATTCTCTCCTTTAATCCATCTTAAACTCTTAAATTTACTTCCAAAAATTCTTAAAGCTGTTTTTAATCTTTTACCAGCCCTTCCTTCCTCAAGAGTGCACAGTGATTATTCAGTGACTACACATGCACAGAGCAATAATAATTTTCACACTCTAAAAATCACTATCACTGTCAGAAAATGGGCTGTGATCTGGTACATGTCCTTATTTTGTGCCTTGTCTAAACTGACATCTCAAAATACTTAAAAGCATACCATTGATCTTGAAGTCAGGTGGAATTGGTTGGAGGCTTAGATCTGCCACTGGATGACTTTATATATTTATTATAGAACTCCAGTCTCCTAGAAGTAAAACAGGCAGAAGATCATTAAGAAACAGCTGTGAGAACTGAATGGTTTATTTTCTCTACTTTTAAACACCGTGCCCTTGCATAGTAAATGTGAAGTAAACATTAAGTTAGAAAGGACAAATAAAACCTTGTATTACTTCCATTAAGCACCTTGAAGGGAGAAGCCTGTCTTCAGATCTCTGTGTTCTTCTCAGTTGAAATTCTACATATATCAAGGATGGAAGGATGCATGCTCACAGCTGGCCTCAACTGGAAATGTATTCAGGCTACTTAGACATCACCTAGAAAATGCACACTTTAAAAACTTTCTAACATCTTTTGGACATGACATGGATACTACACTCATGAACTCAGAGCAGCTGTGGTTATCTGAACAAGATCAGGCCAGCCAATACTCCAATATAGATGGAGGAGATGCCTCAAAAGCCAACCCCTTAGTAACAGTTGTTACCTGCCAGAGGAGGGGGATTAAATCTTATGAAAGGCATGTTGGGAGTACATGTGGGCAGTTACAAAGGTGAAACAGGGGTGGAATTGTATGATTTCATTGTGTACATGTATGAAATTCACAAGAATAAAGAAAAATTATTTTAAGAACTTCCAACAACAACTTTGGGTTGCTCCATGGGATTTTTCTTTCTGCTTAATTGATCCAAACTATGAATGCATACTCCTGTGTTTCCCAGTTGTTTGCATTTTCTTTTGCTTTAGTCATATTTTGCAACTAATTGAAATTCTCTCTTCACGTTATTCTAGTTTGTCCTCATTTTAGCTCTTTGGGAACTCCAGACAGGTAGGAAGCTTACTAGAAGATTATTTTCTCATACTTCTTCAAAAACAAGGGGCATAGATCATGCCAAAGCTATCAGTAGGAGAGAGATCATTAGCTGACTAAATATTTCCACAACAAAAGTTGGGAAATTTAACCCTGAGGGTATTGGAATTTCTAACCATTCTCTGTGGATCAACAATTAGGTCAAGTTCATCTATCAGTTATGAAACAGCCTAGAAAGAATTTAGACCTTTATTTTTGCCAAGCAGCAAAACAAACTGAAAAGTATGAAAAATATCACACAAAAGTTTAAATTATTTGTTTGTATGTCTGTAACAATTTTTCCTTTAAATAGCCAGAAATTATCCAATCCAATATTGTTTTCTTGTGATCTGATATGTGATAGACAATCTTTTTTTTAGGAACAACATGATTTATTTTTTTTCACATAAATTTATTTATTTATTTTTAACAAATCTAGACCCGTGTTCCCGCTCATTCCCCCACCCCGCCAGAGCTCATGCATTCTGCCAGACATGCTTTCCATCTCTTAGTCATTCTCAATATTTTCCATGGGGAAGTTGACTGTTTTGAGCAGAAGTTCACTGTTTCAGTCAGTGAAACACGCCACCACAGAGATACATGCACGGCCATGTTTATTGCAGCTCTCTTCCAATAGCAAGGAGCTGGAACCAACCTAAATGCCCCTCAACTGACCGTGGATAAGAAAATGTGGTCTCTACACATGGAGTTCTATGCAGCAGTAAGAAAGAGACATCACGAGCTTTGAGGAAAATGGCTGGAGCTAGAGGACATCATGCTGAGTGAAAAACACAGTCCCAGAAAAAACAAACGACGAAGAATGGTATCCCTCATTGTGGATGCTAGTGCCAATTACCCAATTGTAAGTATTTTTTGTATAGGGCCCCCTGAGCTTTTGTCCAAAGCAGTTGGGCATAACGCATTTTGGAAACAACAACAACACAAACAACAGAAAAGACTGCATCAGTGATAGACAATCTTTATATCCACTACATGAATTCCTTTGAAATAAAAAGCAGTTCAATTAAAAAAATCTCATGGTATATTTATTTACATCATTCAGTGAAAAGTAGATCCTTTCATTTTTGTCAGAACAGGCTTGTCTGTGGTTGAAATATATACCAACAGTAGTAACAACATTTTTTCCAGAGGAAAAAGACTCTTTTAATTCTGGCTGTACTTAGCAGCTCTAGGCCCAAGATAGTTTTATGCAGGAGTTTCATTTCTCCATTAAGAAAGAACAATATGACATGACCCCACTTTACACATAATTATGAAAATAAAGAGGTAGTGGGCAGCCTGGTCTACATAGTGAGTTCCAGACAGTCATGGTGACATAGGAGACCCTGTCTAAAGAGGTAGTGGGGGGTAGGAAAAGATATATCAAATACATAGAAATAGAAAATATGGTCAAGGTGGCAGGGGTGACAGAGAGATTTAAATCAGAGGATAAAAACATGCAAGCTAAAGAGGTTCAAAGACGAAGACAGAAGGTAGCGTATGCTGTACTCAGGATGCTTGCTCATTGGTAGATTCCAGCTGTTCTTGTCAGGAGGGAAACTGGGTAACTATGATGGGTATGCTTATTTCTTCCACTAGAGTAACAATTTTACTCTATGTGTATGTGTTAAAACATCCTGCTGTATACTTTAAATCTAATTTAGTTTTTAAAATATTAAAAAGTTTGAGGGCTGGGGATGTGGCTTAGTAGTAGAGCGCCTGCCACTTGCCTAGCAACCCAGAACCATAAAAAAGATTAAAATGTTGTTAAAAAAATGTAAAAATTATGCCGGGTGTGGTGGCACACACCTTTAATCCTAGCACTTGGGAGGCAGAGGCAGGAGGATCTTTGTGAGTTCAAGGCCAGCCTGGTTCTACAGAGTGATATCCAGGACAGCTGGGGCTACAGGGAGACCCTGTCTCGGAAAACCACACACACACACACACACACACCACACAAAGAGAGACAAAAAGTAAAAATTAGGCAGGTGTGGTGTTCACACCTTTAATCCCAGCACTCAGGAAACAGAGGTAGGAGGATCTCTGTGAGTTCAAGGCCAGCCTGGTCTCCATAGTGAGTTCCAGGATGGCTGGAGCTACAGGAGAACCCTGTCTCAAAAAGACAAAAATAAAAAGTATAAAAATTAAATCAATACATATTTATTGAGAATCTACTATAACCAAAATTCTAGCCCAGAGCTATAGAGAAAGGACTATAAAGAAATATCTATATAAAACCATAAACATATTATAAAGAAATATCTTGCTGGGCATGGTGGTGCACGCCTTTAGTCCTAGCACTTTGGAGGCAGAGGCAGGCGGAGGATCTTTGTTAGTTCAAGGCCAGCCTGGTCTAAAAAAAAAAAAAAAAAAACAGCTGGGGCTACAGGGAGACCTTGTTTTGAAAAGACCAAAAAAAGAAGAGAGAGAGAGAGAAATTCATATTTTCAACTTAATATTTATCATAATTTTTCTTCAGTTTTTAAAATAGTGTACATTTCCATCAATAAATGGTAAAAATAGTGCTTTGTATTGGTATCTTAAATGTAAAATATACTGGTGTTGCATTTGACTGAACTCATTATATTTCTTTTTTTCTCATTCTTATTTCTTTCCCTTTTATTTTAAATATATATTGTTAAGAACAGATAAATTGAGAATTACATGTCATAGTGTATTTAAACATTAAGTTTCACTATCTCTCTCTAGAAAACCATTTATCCTTAAAATATACTCCCCTCATATTAATGCAATTATAGTATTTTATTTTAATTACTAGTTCCATGATGTATTTACTCTATGATTTTACTTTCAGACCTGCTATATTTTGTGTCAAAATGCATGTAATTTGCATATAATATTATATCAACATTCACAGTAATTTTATCATTTTAGGAGTATTAAAGACATTTTTTAGAAACATTCTGTCATTTGCGCTAGGGTCCATTGGGCCAAGCTACTCTCCCCACCCAGTCCTCACTCACATCCCCTGAGCACTAGTCAACCTATCTGGAGTCCCTTTCCTAAAGCTAGGTCTTCCTCCCCTGACCACAATCAGCTGGCAATATTTCTTCTGTAAGGGTTGGGCTCTGCTAGCCCATCTCTGTAGCTCTTTGTTGGGTTTTTGTCCAGCTGAGCTTGCATGGGTCTTGTGCATGCTGATACCAATGCTATAGCTTCATATGAACTGGGTGGGTCCCAGGAGCTTGTAAGATTCATTTTCGTTTGGTCTTCCAGCCACCTGGCTCTTATGATCTTTCTGTCCCCTCTTCTGCACATTTTCCTGAGCTCTCTGTGGGTGAAGCTGAATACAGGCAAGCAGTCCATGGAATCACACTCTGTAGACTCCTAATCTTTACAGTTTGGCCATTTGTGCCCTTTTGAGTTCCTGGCCTCTTGTTGCACTAGGGAGCTTCCTTAAGGAGAGTTAAGAGGTACTTAATGCCTTCTTGGGCCCTTGTTCTAGGATGCCTGGGGCTTATATGTAGAGGTTGCATTGTAGATGTGTTGCCTAAGCATGAGCCATTAACAGACCATGTCTGTGTGTGTCCAGTTGTGGGTCTCTGTACTATTCTCATCTGGAGCAAAAGAAGCTTCTTTTCTGAGTGATGTCTGGGATATTTGTCTGTAAATATAAAGATAACTTTTGTAGTTGGTAAGATGTCACCTTAGGCATGTGTCAACCTTGGGGACTTCCCTGAGACCTATGATCTCTCCAATTGTGTACATCTAGCTATGTTTACAATACCACACATGAGTTTCCTCTCACTGAGTGGGAGTTAGCCATATTTGATGAACATAATCCATCTGGAATGATCTGCATATAATTCTGCTTTTATCTGAGGCTGGCCTCTGACTCCCTGCCATAGTCAGTAGTTTTCTCTGAGGTCTGGTGACAGCACTGGCAAGTACTTCATAAGAAGTGATAATTCTTGGTAAAAATGATGCCTTTGACTGGCTCAAATAGACAAAATAGGATTACAAGCTGTTGAAGTATTTGGGTATATCATGTTAAAAGCTTTGTGTTTGATCTTGGGTAGAGAACAACTTATTCTCTTCCTGCATGCCACAGACGATCAGTCTGCCAAAGAAGGAGAAGCAGCAGTGAAGGTGCAAAGAGCAGCCAAATGAACAGTGCTTTGAAAACACGTGTGCTATAATGGATACAAGCATTTATTACCTTTGGATACAGTCAGGGCTGAGATGGAATTCTAGCCTTCAAACTCACAAGGAGGACAATCCTGGGCTGGTGACCTAGCCTGCCAAAACTTCTTTTCCTCATCTATAAAATAGGGATGATGGCTTTACAAAATGAATAGTTGGGAGGAATAAAGACAATCTATTTAAAGCCATGAGTTCCATGTTGGCTTCGAGAGTGTTCGATCTTTTCAACTCCTCTGTGTTTCCTTGCTTAGAGAAGCAAGGCTAGCAGTGATCAGACTTATTCAACTTTAAAGCTCAAAGTTACTAGAAGCAGATTGAACAAGCCAAAGTTCACCATAAATTGTGAAGTAGAGCCTCAGCATGCAGGAGAAAGGGTCTTGAACTCAAACAAAGGGAAGGCGGAGTGCCCGACAGCATAACGACTGTGCCAATGGGAATGTCAAGAAGACTGAAAGATCAAAGAAGTAATCTTTACACTGCATACACCACACATCAAGTTTGATGCTTTACACACAGTGACACCCTTCAACTCTTTACTACCCCATGAAATAGACACATTGCTGCTCACTGTATCGACCATGAAATTGTGGTGCACAGAGGCAACTGGTTCCTTCTGACCTAAATCCTCTTATTTCTCAGTTTGAGGAAGAAAATCAATCCAAGAATTCACACGTTTCTACTTGATAAAAAAAAGAAGCCTAAGGCAGGGATAGCTCAGTGTAAAGACAAGGGCAAGAGCCAAGTGTGATTCTATGAATTTTGATGAGGACAGACAGGGGGTAATGGGGTCCATCTGAGTAAATGTAAAACTCACTCTATTTTGGTGGATGTGAGTGGAAAGAAGCATTGACATAGCAAACTCAGGAGGTCCCAGTCAGAGTGTTTTTAGGAAAAATGAACTAAACAGAGCAACAAAAGGATAGCTACCACGTCCTTAATAATGTTATAGTCAGTCACTCTCTAACTGGCTAACTGAAATATTATTTTGTCATCCAGAAAGAGTTGGCAATCCAAGACTAGCAGTCATATTTTTTAAAATAAAAGTTTTATTGGAGTACAACCATATCTATTTGCTCATATGTCATCTAAAGTTGCTTTCAAGCTACAATGTCATACTTGAGTAGATTAAGGACTACCTAGGCCTACTTTTAGATGTGTCTGTGTTTCCAGGGTAGCTTCAGAAGACCTCATATTGCTTGCAAAGCCAAAATATTTATAGTATGACTCTTTGGAAAGTTTTTTTAAGCCCCAACCTAAGAGAAAATCCGCTGTGTTTGAATTTTGTGCTTATTGCTTTATGAGAACCCCAAACTGATACTCTGACGTTTTATGTCTCTTCTGGTGAATTTCTGTAAGGCAGAAAGACAGCCAGGAAATTATAACTTTATTGCTTTTTAAGCTCTTAGCCAGTTTTTTTTTTGTCTATTAACAAATCCACTTCAGTATCTCTTTCACTGATTGCTTGCTTTAATCTCCTTTGAACCAGCTTAGCCATCCTATGGGTCCTGTCATTAATTAATAAGTTGGACAGATTTTTTTTTAATTTTTATTATTATTTATTTTTGCATGTGTATGAATGTATTGTCAGCATGCACCCATGTCGTGCAATGCCGCCGAAGTCAGAAGAGGGTCTCGGATTCCCCTGGAACTGGAGTTCTCCTGGAATTGGAGTTACAGACGGTTCTTAGCCACCATGTGGGTGCTGGGGATCGAACCCGGGTCCTCTGCAAGAGTGTCGGTGCTCTTAACCGCTAGGCTATCTCTCCAGCCCAGATTTTTAATTACACCTTTGTTCTTCCTTTTCCTTCGACACAGGATCTAACTGTGTACCCTAGGCTGATCTAAAACTCACTGCACAGTACATGCTCTCCCTAAAATCATGATTCTCATGCTGTGCTCAGTCTCCAAAGTTTCAGACATGCTCCCATACCTAGCTTCAGTTTTGGGTAAGTTGTGTTCTTAATTTTTGAAAGTCATAACTATAGCCCAGATTAGTGACTAAGGCCTGTAATCCCAGCACACAGGAGGCTGAGATAAGAGGACCAAGAATTTAAGGCCAGTATGGTGCATAGGAAGACTCTAATTCAAAAGCAACCAAATTAAACACATACATGCATACATACATACATACATACATACATACATACATAGAAAAGTTACACTTTGATAATGACAAAGGAGTACTGTGATGGTTAACTTTAGGTGTTAACTTGACTAGGTTAAGGACTACCTAGGCGATTTTTAGATGCATCTGTGTTCCCAGGGTAGATCAGCAGGGGAATGAGTGGACTACAATGAGACCTCCCTAAAGTGGTGGGCACCAGTTGGCCAAGGGCTCACAAGGAATACAAACGATAAGTAAAATATGTTTTCTGCTAAAGTGAGGAAACTTCTCCTACCCTTGGATATCAGAGCTCCTGGACATCTGGCCTTCATGATTTACACCAGTACCACCTTCCTGGGTCCTTGGACTGAAAATTATATTTTTGCTTTCCTGATTCTGAGGCCTTCAGACCTGGGATGAGCTGCACTCTCTGTGCCCTAGAGTCTCCAATATGCAGATTCCCTCCTTTAGGATTTCCCACCCTCTATAATCACATGAGTCAATTCTCTCTCTTTCTGTATTGGTTCCGTGTCTCTGGAGAACATAATACAGCAGCAGTGAAAGCAACATTCGTGAGGAGGTAAGTCAGGACCTGGACAGTGGCACTGATCAGCATTGCCATTGGTGGCAACTCTGGAATTGTACTTCTTTAATTCATTCAACCCTATAGAGTATATTAATCTATAAGAAGCTAAATGTCCATACCCATGCCATAGAATGGTTTGGGTGGCTAAAAACTAATTTAATGAAATTATTTAGCACAAAAAATTGTACTTAATAATAATTAATTAAAAGTCAGCTTCAAGGCAAGCAAAATGTCTCAGAGGGTAAAGGTGCTTGCGGCCAAGGCTGATAACCTGAAACTGACATAATGGAAGGAGACAACGAACTCCTACAAGTTGTCCTCTGACCTCCACATACACACCAAGACACATGCCCCCTGAAACAAATTAATAAATACATTAAATAATTAAAATATATCTGTGATAATTAATAGCATTATCCTATTCTTGACTGCTTTGTTGGTATTAGGCAACAGACATTTGATTCCTATCAGCTTTAGCAAAGAAGAGAGAACAAGCATCTTGAATTCACAGAAAGAGAAAAAAAGCCAAACAGCTGAGGCCTTCGGTTCTGTCTTCTAAGCATGAGTTATGACTCAGAGGTATGGAAAGTCCCATTGAAGGGCTGGGGTCAAGAGGACTGGCTGCTCTTGCCAGAAGACCCAGATTCAGTTCCCAACACCTACATGACAGCTAACAACTGTCTCCAGCTCCAGTTCTAGGGGATCAGACAGCCTCTTCTGACCTCCATGGGCATTGCACACATGTGGTACATTATATACCTGCAGGCAAAAACCCTCATACATAAAAAACAAAAATATTTTTAATATTTTTATTAATTATTTTATGTGTACGAGTGTACTGTCTGCATGTAAGTAGGTGCACCTGTGTCATGCAATGCTGTGGTCAGAAGAGGGTGTCAGATTTCCCTGGAACTGGAGTTAAGGAGTTAAAGAGGGTTCTTAGCCACCATGTGGGTGCTGGGAATTGAACCCGGGTCCTCTGCAAGAGCAGTCGGTGCTCTTAACTGCTGAGCCATCTCTCCAGCCCCAAGAAAAAATATTTTTAAAAGTCTTATTATATTCAAAGTTACTAATGACTTGTTTTCTTTTTTTTTTTGGTCTTTTCGAGACAGGGTCTCCCTGTAGCCCCAGCTGGCCTGGAACTCACTCTATAGACCAGGCTGGTGACTTGTTTTCATTTTTAACTGAAGGCATATGCCATGCTTCCATGGGGTTTGTCCCTAGGACTTATGCCCATCACTGGATTCTAGAAATGGCAAAATATCAACTATGTGTTTTCTAGACAAGAGAGAGAGAGAGAGAGAGAGAGAGAGAGAGAGAGAGAGACATTAAGGCCTATAGAATAAAATGTGTAGCCCGAAGTTCTCTCCCACATGGGTCCACCCACTGGAGCCTACTTAACCCACCAAGAGTCTCACGTTTAAAGACAATTGACTCCCCTTCCCAGCAGCATTCAGCTGCCAGTAGCTCCCCAGAAAGGCCTGGGGGTTCTCACCTGGTTTCTGACATCTATGTTGGGTCTCTGTCTGGCTTGATCTTACATTGGACCTGTGCCTGCTGTAATCATTGCTGTGGGTTCACATGAGTAACTGCCCAACTGCGTGGCAAACCCTTTGCTTGTTTGTTTGTTTGTTTGTTTGTTTGTTTGTTTGTTTGTTTGTATTCATACAGTCCTGATCAGGTGGAGAGTTAGTCTCACCTCTTTTTCTGCATGATAAATCAAAGCAGAAACTGTAACTCCCTCATCTTTCTGTCCCCAGGTGCCTAGCATAACACCTGACACAGGGTTCATGCTTCATAAGAGTTTTTGACCTAAATTATCAGTACGTTGACAAGAATGTTAAATACATATGACAGGCAAAAAAGTCACAATAGTAAGGTACAGCTGGAAACCAGCTTGGGGCAGAAGTCTTGTTGGGCAGTCCAAGGTGACCTTTGCATCTTTACAACTGTAAAATGAGCTGATGACAACCTTCCAAACACAGCCTTGGTGTACAAAAGTTCCTTATTCATTGGAATCTTCCTCTCCTTCTGGGGGATCTGGGAGATAAGACCTGTCCCCCTTTACCCCTTGGGGACACCAAACTGGCCAGTGTTAATTGCATTAGAAGAGCTGCCTGCCTCAATTGTCTTGACAAGGCATACCAGGCCTGAGCACATGTCCTGATCTTTCTAATCTCTTTAGTTCAATCACTTGGACATTTTATTTGAAATTGATTTTTAAATGTCTGAGTAATTGAGGTTTATGTGTAGTTGCCTCTTTGCAACAGAGGTAAGCTGAGGCTGTTTATGTCCTCATTAAAGGCTGATTAGAAGTGATTGCATTACTAGAGGCCTCAATTTGTACCATTCCTGAGGGCTCCCAACAGGACTAGTTTCTGTGCTTAGCAGACCTGGGAAGCAGAACAATACAGCACTGGGCTTTGCAGTCCTGTGCACCACCAGCACGTGACTAGGTCTAGCAGGAGGCATATGTCATGGCTTCCATGGGGTTTGACCCTGGGACTTGTGCACATCGCCAGATTCCACAAATGCCAAAATATCTGCTACGTGTTTTCTAGACACAAAGACTCTAATTTAAGGGACTCTTAGGACTGTGCTTTCCAGGTGGGAAGTTAAACATCTTTTGATCCTGGGTTTAAACATTGGAAGACATTAGAGCTTTCCCTTTCGTCCATTTGTTATTCAGAGTCCTAGTCACATTCTAAATGATAGTGGTGCTGGTTCAGCAAAATTCCAGAGTTTAAAAAAAGGCCAAAGAAAGCAGGAAGGGGAATTGCTGAAGAAATGGATCAGTGGTTAAGAGCACTGGTTTCTCTTGCAGAGGACCTGGGTTCAATTCCCAGCACCAGCATGGTGGTTAACAAGTCTATAACTCCAGCTCCATGAAATCTGAAGCTCTTTTCTGACCTCCATGGGCACTGCACAATGTGAGTGTGTTTACGTACAGGCAGATAGTATGGTCATAAAATAAAAATTATAAATAAAACTTTTGAAAAAGAAAGCAGGCCGGGCATAATAGTACACACCTTTAATCCCAGAACTTGGGAGCAGAGGCAGGTGGATCTCTGTGAGTTCAGAGCCAGCTTGGTCTATATAGTGAGTTCCAGGCTAGCTGGGGCTATAAGGAGGAGACCCTGTCAAAAAAAAAAAAAAAAAAAGCAGGAAGATGAGCTCTCTAGCTCATGTTTTGTCTATTTAAAAAATTTTTTTTTAATTTTTATTTATTTATTTATTTTTATGTGTATGAATGTATTGTCTGCATGCAGGTCTGCGCACCCGTGTCGTGCGATGCCGCGGAGGTCAGAAGACGGTCTCGGATTCCCCTGGAACTGGAGTTCTCCTGGAACCGGAGTCACAGACGGTTCTTAGCCGCCATGTGGGTGCTGGGGATCGAACCCGGGTCCTCTGCAAGAGCGGTCGTCGCTCTTAACCGCTAGGCCATCCCTCCAGCCCCGTTTTGTCTATTTTATATAATGTTATAATTCCTCTGGACAAAATTACATTGCTTTGAAAAGAAAAATGAGCTATTGTTACCACACTAGACAATTAATAGAATCCACATGAGATCAAATACCTATCTCTTGACACATTGCAATGCCCTTTCTAGGGGGACAGAACTTCTTTAACAGGCATTTGAATAAACCTCATAGAGTGTCTAGACTAGCACATCATTTAAGCTTTTGCTTCAGAGAAAACAAGAAGTGTCCCCAGGACTTGGAGTTTGTCCTTTAACCTAAACACAGTACAGCAGAGAGCTTCCCTGTGCCTGATCTGCCCAAAGTTGTCCTTGACTCATTGCTAGTCTCTGTTCTAGCACTCTTCACTGAGTTGGGCATTGCATAGCAATCCAATACATTCATTGGTGAAGGAGTTTCCATTTCAGGCAGATCAGGCTGTGAAGCTGCTGGCCTATAGGAAGGACTCCTCCATGAGAGATTGAGGAGGTATTTGTTGCTGAATATACACCCAAAGAAGAGTCAAAAGAAGCTGCTAGAGTAAGGAGGTAGAAGGAAACCCCTTCCATAGGAAGGGTGAATGAGATGGACCTGGCAGAGGTTAGGGACTTGGAGGGGTGGAAAAATAACATTTTTTTCTTGATGGAACCCAGAGTGATAACAAGTGGGACAGATAGGACTGGGCAGAATGTGTGAGAAGGAAAATGATGTCTAGGTTGGGAGTGAATGTGATTCAACAGAGAGGAGGAACTATATTGCTCAGGATGTTGGTACAAGATGCAGGATCCTTACTTCTCATCCAAATCATTACAGTTACCATTAACAATGCAAACAGGATCTTCCTACCCCAGTATTTAGCCAGAGGTTTTTTTTTCCTTCTTTACAAATGGATAGCTAAATAGGGACCAAATGGGAGATCACTATTCATTAAATAATATACATAAGGCAGTTTAACCAAATACTTTGCAAGGATTTTCTCATTGAAGTCATCAAACAACTCTATTGATACATTCATTTATTTATTCAAGATAAATGCATTCAGTACTAAATGGTTTCAGCTCTAAAAACATAGCAGTACACAAAATACCTCCAGTCCAGTCCTCTTCCTTAGGAAATGTATATTTTCAGGGGACAGAAGAACAACAAATGAATTAGAATCTGATAGGTATTAAGAAATTTGAGATAGACATATGTATCCCTCTTTTGGACTAGAGGAAACTGAGGTCTGGAGAACTTATGCAAAATGCCCAAGATTGACCATTGCTAATCAACAGCAAACCCATGCATGATGTATCCTTGAACTGTAGCTTTTCCCAGCCCTTTCTGCTCTTCTCATTCTCTTGATATCATTGTCTAGTCTTTTTCTATTGAAAAGCTCAAATCTTGTAAGCCTAAGAACTAGTCAATACCTAGTGATCACTTTGGATAAAATGGCCATGCTTCATGTCTGCCTGTAGGATGGCTTTGGGATCTGCAGAGTCTACTTCTTCCTGCACCTCTGAACACTGTGCATCTGTCCTCCCTGGGTCAAATCACACCACCACTCATCCAGCTCAGTTTCATGTAGTAATTTATAGATGGCTGCTTCTGGGCCACTGAAGTGTCACTGTGACTTAATGACCTAATTTCATGCAGTTTTTTCTGGTTCAGTCATTTATTTGAGCTTGGAGCGTTTTTTACTCCTCCTCTCCTACTTCTTAAAGGAACATGCTCATAGCCCAAAGCAGAAGTCAGCATATCAGAGTTCAGATCCACACAGTTAGGAACAAATATGCAGGCTCCTAGGACTAGGCCTGCTTCCTTGTTAAACATCTTTAAAATCCCACTTTGAGTACTTCTATCAGAACAAACCAAGGTGGCACTTTCTCTGAAAATAAAGAGGGGTCCCAAAGCCCTTAATAGAACAAGAGGGATATATCGTGCATCAAAATTAGTCCTAATGGTTCATTTAATCTGCCACTTAGAGGGAAAGGAGTGACATCTCTCTTTATTTCAGTCTATACAAATGACTAAAGCAGTCTGGTAGAGGGTAGTGCTCAGGTATCTGTGTGTGCTGGAGAAAAATGGAAGAGATTGGTGGTTTCCCTGTGCTTTGTTCACTTATTCTGTTGTATTAATATTTTATTTATTATTAGAAATTTTCATACACTTACACATGTATTATGATCATATCCACCAATCATTTCCTCCCTTCCAGCTCTCCCAGACCCTGTAAACACCCCCTCCTAAATCCATGTCCTCTCTTTGCTTTTATATCCTCTGTGTCCAACTGGTGCTGCAAGAGCTCCCCTCTTTCATTTGTTTGCTGAAGTGCAGCGTGCATATTGAAGCAATTTTCCAGAAAAGAATCATAAAGTTAAATAGGAAAATTATCTCTTTTCTTTTGCATTCTTTTTAAGGAAAGGTGTGTGTGTGTGTGTGTGTGTGTGTGTATAAATAGTGACACAATATGTTAGATTGAAAATGTTACACTAACTATACAATAGAAGCTGGGCGTGGTGGCTCACGCCTTTAATCCTAGCACTTGGGAGGCAGAGGCAGGTGGATCTTAGTGAGTTCAAGACCCGTCTGGTCTACAGAATAAGTCTCAGGACAGCTGGAGCTTCAGGGAGACCCTGTATTGAAAATAGAAAAAACAAATAAATAAATAAAATAAAAAAAGTCGACACATCTTTTTTTTAAAGCCAATTTTTTATTGAAGTTTTCTGCATTTCATTCCTTGCCTGTAGGAAGCTTCCTTTGTAACAGGCAGGTACAATGGCAGCCCTGCTAAGGGAAAGGGGAGCACAGTATCTGCCTGTGGCCACTGTAGGAAACTGACCTCCCGATGCAGAGGTCAGCTGCTTACTTTCATAACCCGACCTGAGAGGTCCCTCCAACTCGGGTCCTCAGCCTGGGACAACGGAACATTTCCCACTCTTGGCCGTGATTTCCCACCTGCCCAGAAACTGCTGGCCCCTAGACAGGCATTTCAGGCTGATGGCTGATGGCCTATCTTCACCCTATGTCCACTCACAATTCATTTCACCACACCAGCTATCCAGGTTGGTGGTCTAAGGACCCCTGTCCAGCCCACTGGTCACCTGAACAAAATGCAGGCCTGCTTTGGCCTGTATGTGTGCAAAAAATGATGGCCGGGAATTCTGTAATGATGGTAATGGAGAATTCAGTTTATTGCCTTCTATAGCTTGCCTTCATAAGCGAAATGATGTCAGGTCCCAGAGCCAATCACAGGCCCCCAATTCCATGCCACTGCACCCTGCTGCCCCACCCAGCATCATGCACCTGGGCCACCTTGTCTGTTTCTTCTTGGGGTGAGATCAGAGAAAACCCCTGACTCCCATCCACGTGGTGCCTTGAGGGTTGCTAGCTGAGGACTAGCCCCCAATTCAAACTGGACCTTCCTACACTTGCTCCCCACCTCACCAGAGCTCATGCATTCTGCCATACATGTCTTTCATCTTTTCTTTTCAGCATTTTTTAAAAATTTTTGATGTGGGCTGGAGAGATGGCCTAGCGCTTAAGAGCGCAGACCGCTCTTACAGAGGACTCGGGTTCGATCCAATTCCAGGAGAACTCCAGTTCCAGGGGAATCCGACGCCCTCTTCTGACCTCCACGGCATTGCACAACACGGGTGCACAAACTTGCATGCAGACAGTACATTCATACACATACAGAAATAAATAAAAAAAATTAAAAAAGGGTAAAACTTTCAGTGTTTGTTAATAAACAATAAAGTTATTTAAAAATTTTTGATGCATAAGTTTACTGTTTGTCGCAGAAGTTTACTGTTTCAGTCAGTTATTTGATCTAGTCTTTTTTGTTGTTGTTGTTCCTTCCAATTTGTATCACTCCAAAATATGCATATATGCATGGCACACATATATCAAGATTATGATGTCATAGGTATTAGCATCTTCGGCTTATGATTTCTACTTTTTTGCTTTATTAGGCTGAAAGAGGTCATGTTTTCCTTAAGGAAGTGTTTGAAGGCTCCTCCTTGGCAAGCCCAAACAACCATCAATCCTGCCCTTGTGCTCCACACTAGGGTCTTCCCTTGCCATGGTCACCAAAATGAGTTTCAGTAAGCACCACATCCTGTCTTGATCTTCCTGTACTGGCCTCCATGATACAGCCTGGGTAGTCCAATGGCAGTCTATACTCTGAAGAGTCTGAAACCCCAGTAACTGCTTAGTCCACAAGCTGGATGTCTCAGCAGTCCCCATCTGGTATTAAAGGTTTGGAGGATTCTTGAAGAGACATGAGTCTTCAGTCCATATTGGAAGGTTGAAAAGCTGCTATGCATATTTCTTAAATAAATAACCTTCTCCTACTAAGATGCACACATGCAAATTCTGCAGAATATAACAAGGAAAAGCGTGAGGTGAGTTGGGGACAAAACTGAAGGAAACTAGTCTCCTGGACTACTAGACTCTCCCTTCTTGGTGTGTTTTCAAGCACTCCAAAGGAAGACCCAAACTCAAGACTTCTGCCCCCAAGGCACTTACCGACATTGTGTCCTTCAATGAGCAAACATCAACTCCTCTCAACCCTCCAAGCTTCCAGGGAAGGATCAGATCCCCCTTCCTATTTTTTGAACATCCCTTCATGAAATTCATCCCTTCTGTTAGGTAATTCAGCTTTGATCACCCCTGGATGATCTCTAAAATTCTCTGTCCCTTTGCCCACTTTTGGACCCTGATTACCATTCCTGAAATATCTTTCTTCTTCGACCACCTCTCTTCCTTTCAATAGAACAGTCACTCATGCATACACTGTGATCCAATCTTCATACTTCCTAGAATTTTACAAGTCAAGTCTCTCTTGTGATCTCCTGTTCTGTGGCACTTTTGCAAAATTTAACTAATTCTCTTCTCTATAGTTCTGATCTGTTGCTCTATATCTCCAGATAGTGAGTCTGCAAAACACAAAGACATAGCTTACTCATCTTGGCATTTCCTGTTCTCTTATCATGTTCTTTACTTTAGGAATACTCAGAATGCATCAACTTATCCACATCCATAGAGGAGTCAAGACAACCTCTAAGTGGCAGTCACATAAGGACAATATTATAGGCCCAAGTGCCCATCAATGGAATAATACTAGTCCTCTATGGTCACATCATGAAATATAATACAGCAGAGAAAATAACCAAGCTACAGTTGCAGGCTGCACTTTGTATGACTCACAGGTAAACAATATTATATTTTTAAAAGTCCCCCAAGGTCAGATACGAAATGATATTATTCACATAAACTTTAAAAAAAAAGTAAAAGATATGTTGTGTGTGTGCCTAAAGGTTGAATAAAACAATGTAAAAGAAAATAAGAGATGACCACAAAATGAGATGACAGAAAGCTGGGGACAGACTGGAGTGAGACATACAGTTAAATGAGGTTAGTGAGAAAGTCTCAGCTTTTCTTTTTGATAAGTAGGTTTGTGCATGCCTATAAATTTTTAAATTAATTAATTAAATAATTAAAGTGAGTCAGGCATGATTAAAATGTGTCATGAGTCACACAATCTGATTATTTTCACTATTTTCACTTGAGGTCTATTTAAATAACAAGAACAGTGAAGAAATATTAGATTTCTAGAGCTTAGTCATTTATGACAATTTGGAATAGAGACTCTCCTTGTTATCTGGGAACACCTTCTTATTTTGTTCTTAGCTAGAGAAAAGAACAGGTGTGATCATTCTCTACTTTTCCTTTAATGAGATCTTGCTTGTATAGGGCACATACAGAAACTCCCTTATTGACTCCCTATGCACATTCTCTATAGACAAGTGGATACAATAATCCCAACAAAAGTGATGATACTAATTGAATCACATAGGACTAAATTCATAAATTTATTCATTCTGCTAATATTCATGTATCAGTCCACTACAATAGTCTTCAAAACAACCTAATCCTTCTCAGAGCTTGGAGACTCAGAGAAAAGTAAGAAAATGCACCCAGAATCACATGCCATGCTTACAAAGTATACACTGTGAAAAAATCCATGAAGAACAGAACTGAGAGTTAAGGGAGATGAGGAAGAACATTGTTGCTTTCAGCATTGTTTCTAAGACAAGACAGGCATGGCACATAATGGCCAGCTTTGCTGGGAAGACCTGTAGTTCACTGTCCAAGTCCTGAATAGACAGGGCTGTTGATTGGAGAGGATCTTTCAGAAATGGCTTAGCTGAGGTATTGTGTCAGTCTTGTGAAATATTCTCCTCAGCCTTTCCAGGGAGGCTTTTCTTCACCTCCAATGTTCTCACCCCTGCTCAGTGTAGCGAGGGAGGGACCAAAGGGAGAGAAGCAAGATACCGTCCTGGAGGTATTTATTATGGGAGTAACGTAGGGACCACAGAAGGGTTGTAAGCAGGGGAGTACATGTTCTCATTTGCATTCTTAAAATTATCCCCCTGGCAAATGGGCAGCAGGCCCAACCTTAGCCAAAGAACATTGCAGCTGATTACTGATAAGTAATCAGATAAGTGAGAAGAATGGATCTTCTTTAGGGGAGAGACTCTAGATAGGCTGACTAGAACCCAGTGGATAAACTCACACTGAGGGACGTCTGGGTACACAAACATGATGTAATAGGCCTTAACATAAATCACAGAATGCAATTCTGTTGTGTGGGGCAAGGCTAGGGGAGAGTGCAGATGGGGGAGGGGTATAAAGATGATTAAGATGTTTTATGGAATATGAAAAAATAATCAACCAAAAATACCCCAAAAGGGAGAGTCTGTAAGCAGAAGCTGTGAGTTTTTTCAAATGGCCCTATGGAAATTCCCAGTGGAAAACTGGAAATGGCCACATGGGAACCAGGGAATCTCAGACTAGATGAGTTTTCTCAGGAAGAGCAAATAAGGCTGAGAAGCTGATTCTTTTTTTTTTTTTAATTTTTTTTTATTAATTTTATTTATTTCTGTATGTGTATGAATGCACTGTCTGCATGCAAGTCTGTGCACCCGTGTCGTGCAATGCCGCGGAGGTCGGAAGAGGGTGTCGGATTCCCCTGGAACTGGAGTTCTCCTGGAATTGGAGTATTCAGGCGGCTCTCAGCCGCCATGTGGGTGCTGGGGATCGAACCCGGGTCCTCTGCAAGAGCGGTCAGCGCTCTTAACCGCTAGGCCATCTCTCCAGCCCCATAGAGAAGCTGATTCTTACATAAACCCTATATACAGTACTGAAGATGAAGAAGTAAAGAAATAAGGAAAGGTGGAAAGATCAAGACAGCATCATGTTAAGGAAGAGAATGTTTTAACAAGCAAGACTATGATCTCTATATTTTCATTTTCTACTCTATATTTTGATCTCTATATTTTCATTTTCTACTTAGTACCTATGGCCTCACTAGGATATGGTTCCTTGTCTACATGACATGCTTTGACTAGTGGCACACAGATAGACACGAAATGATGCCAATTCTTAGCTTTGATCTTAAACTACCTGAACTATCACTGAAATAAATGATTTCTATAAAAAAGTCATCCATAGCCGGGTATGGTGGTGCACACCTTTAATCCCAGCACTCAGGAAGCAGAGCCAGGTGGATCTCTGTGAGTTCAAGGCCAGCCTGGTCTACACAGCGAGCTCCAGGCCATTTGGGAGTAAAGGGAAACCCTGACTCAAAAAGACCAAAATAAATCATCCCCTGGCTACTGAGGAAAAGATGCAAAGAACGGGAGCAGAAATACACAGTGGAAGACCAGATAGGAGTGCAAAGAGGGTGCAGGGACCTTAAGGTGGGGTGGAACCTGTGGGGATCTGGGGAAAAGCAGGGTTGGGGTACATTAAAAAAACGAAATTAATGAGGCTGTCAATGGAATGAACAAAAAAGTAAAGATGCTTCTTAAAATGTGTGGGCAAGGGGCTAAATAAATGGCTCAGTGGTTAAGAACACTGGATGCTCTTGCAGAGGAGCTGGGTACAGTTCCCAGCACCCATCTAGTGGCTTGTAACAGTCTGTAACTCCAATTCCAGGGAATTCAATGTCCTCTTCTGACCTCCACTGGCATTGCACAACACAGGTGCACTTACATGCAGGCAATATGTTCATATACATAAAAATTTTAAAGTAAATAAAATATTTAATATTTTTAAATATTTGGCTAAAAGGAGAGTTTTATCAGAAAAAAAGTAGTGGGAAATGTATTCTACTCTTGATAATTTAAATTTAAGATACTCTTTAGAGATTTAAATGGAGCCAATAGTTGGAAACTTTACCTGAGAATTTTTATGAAAATCAAGGTTAGAGACAGATTTTAGGATTAATTAAATAGCTTTTATTTAAAGTCATGGCCCTGGATGAGATTAGCTAAATGCATTTGAAAGCTGTGTATAGTGTTGCACATCTGTAAACTGAGTATTCCTGTTGCAAGATGGAAATTGAAGACAGAGAATCCTCAGAATTCTGTGGGTCAGCTAGTTGGTTTACTGTATGCTGCAGCAGAGGGGGCACCCAGCCTCAAATACAGAAGAAGATGATGATTCTCACTCAAAGTCTGTCCTCTTGTCTTCACACATATGCTGTAACATGTGCAGTCTCATTCACACACACAAACTGCACATGCATACACACAGAGATATAAAAGAAGAGGAGGAAGGCAAGAATGTAGAAGCCACTCAGAATGGAACACCCAAACATACCCATATTTGGGCATTGGTCATGGTGGCACAGGGCAGGAAAAAACGGAGAAGGTATCCTTGCAACAGAAAGAAGTATTGGGGAACATGGACCCCGGATACCTATAGAAGAGAAATTCAAGAATTGAGAGTTGTCAGTTGTCAAATAATGCTTAGAGATTGAGTGAAGTGAGAAGGGATAGTAACATGGATGTCCTGGAGTTGTCTTTGTGGGTTATGGGAGCATGAAACCCAACTAAGACAAAAGGGTGAAAAGCAGATGAGATATGGAATCCTTCTAGGAGATCACATTGGTGCATTTTAAAAACAATTGCTAGAATTTTTTAATTAATTCTTTATATTTTGGACAATGTTGTGATCAGATTTGCCATTCTCTCTCAGCTCTCTCCTATTTGCTTTTCTTTCCAACTAGGTCCATCCTATTTCTGTGCCCCTCCTTTCCTTCCTTCCTTTCTTCCTTCTTCCTCCCTCCCTTCCTTCTTCCTTCCCGTTTTCCTTCATTCCTCCTTCCTTACTTCTTCCTTCCTCCCATCCTTCTTCCTTCCTTCTTTTCCCTTCATTCTTCCTTCCTTCATTCATTCATTCTTCCTTCCTTCCACCCCTCCTTTTTCCTTCCTTCCTTTTCCCTTCATTCTTCATTCCTTCATTTATTCTTCCTCCATTCTTCCTTCCTTCCTTCTTCTTTGTAGATCTCCTGCAAGTGGTCACAGCTATTTTACAATGGCCATGTCAGACCCAAAACACAGTGCTTTATCATCCTCCCCAGTCCCTGGGTCTCGGTATTTTCACCCCATCCACCATGATGTTCTCTAGGCATCTGAAGTGGGAATGCATATGTCCCATTTAGGACCTAGCACTCAATGATCACATATTCTCATCACTTTGATAGGTTATGAGGCCCTACCTGATCATTGCCCCCTGCTAAAAGAGGAATTGATGATTAAAGTTGACAATTGCACTAGTCTATGGATGCAAACAAATATTTAGAAGGCAATTTTACCATGACTAATTTTAATATAATGCTTTTATTGATGTTTTGTGTATTTCAGACATCATTTTTCAGTTCAATTTAGACATATTTCCCTTTCCCTTCCCCCCACCCAACCCCAGATCTTGCATTCTGCCATAAATGTCCTGCATCTTTCTCTCAGTCATTTTTTTTATGTTTAGGAATTCACCTTTTCCTCCTTTAATTTTATATTACTCTAAAAGGTATGAATACATACCTTCCACCCATATACAGTAATTACAGTCTGATAGGTGGTAGGTCGATTCTAGAGCCTGTTATGAGATTTGCATTTTAAAAACATAGTTGCTTTCAGATAAAAAGAAATATAACAATAATATTGTTCAGCTTGCTTTTCAACTGAGGATTTGGTGTTAGCATCCACAAATGAGGGAAACCATTCACCATTTGTTTTTCTGGGACTGTGTTACTGCACTTAGCATAATGGCTTCAAGTTCCATCCTGCAAAGCTCATGATGTCATCTTTCTTTACCGCTGAATAGTACTCCATTGTGTAGATGTACCACATTTTTGTCATCCACTAGTCTGTTAAGGGGCATTTGAGTTGGTTCCAGCTCTTCAATATTGTGAAGAGAGTTGCAATAAACATGGATACACATGTATTTTGCAGTAGGATGAGTCTAGTGGGTATATACCCAGGAGTGGTATGACTAGGTCAGGAGGTAGGCTCATTTTGAGTCTTTTAAGGGTTTTCCACCCTGCTTTCCATAATGGTTGTACAAGTTTACACTCCCAGAAGCAGTGGATGAGTTCCCCTTTCCCCTGCAACCTCTCCAGCATTTGGTGTCTTTTGTTTTGTTGATCTTAGATAGTCTTATCGGAGTGAGATGAGGGCCTGTGACCTACTCCCTAACCAGGCTTTGACCAGGTCTGCAATCCTAAGCACATACTGCCTTCCACAGAGAAGGCTTCAAATCCAATTCTAAAGCAGTCTGTTACTCCTGTAACATTTATTCCACTATTATACCAATGGGAATATCTTGCCAGGCTGTCCAGTGTTGTAGTGTGTTGGGGCTTCAACTGGATGATGTCATTGATGTCTTTTCTCCCCCCACAGCCTACATAGAAACCTCACAATTGTGGGGGTGTAGACTGTGGTAAGTGATCTGGAACATAAGGTGCAGGTGGTCAGGAAACGGCATTATTGAAATCGGGAGTTCAATGGGTTGCTCATAAAAATAAAGACTCATGAGAGATGCAGAAGTTAATAAATAAGAAATTCATAAATTGATTGAAAGCCCATCATAGATTTTCAAGTCTCCTAAGGTAGTGGAAAGGGGTAGAGGAACATATTTCTTTACAGCAGAATTTCAGAAAAAGTGTCACGTGTTAACTTATTTTCTAACATGCCAAAGAGAGAAACATATGGCACATTTCACATATTTATTCCCCATAATATCTTTTCTCTCAGAATGCATATTCTAAGACTTACATGGTCTTCATAATCTACTCCAAGCAGAATCATCAGAGGCAAAGATTTCCAGAGTAAAAGCCAAGTCCTACCCTAACCCACCTTGAAGTTCCAGATCCTCTTCAAGATTTACCAAGAAGCACCCATGAAATCCTCAGCATGACAGACAGTCACATGCCTTTGAGGAACCTGCAACTTCGGAAACTTTGTTTTCATGGTCAAGAGAACTGCCCTTTTAATGGCCAGAATATTCTCAGCCTGCCAGCTCTTCTCCCAAGTAGTGATTGTCTGCTTTCTGGGTTTCAGAGTTTGAGAAGAGACAAATAAATTCCAAGATAAGCACCTGACCACTCACCTTGCTGAAGCCACCATGAATGCCTGGGTTTTGAAAAATCTGCCACCTTCAGTCATTTACATTATGGAACCCTGAATTGCTTTATGCTTAGAAACCTTAGTGCAGTTCAGATAAACAGGAAGCCAGCCACCCTGTTCCTCCTGCTTCTCCTGGCAGTGGGAACCTTTGCAAGTGAAATTTTATTGGCTATTCGTTGCTGTCATTTGTCATTGTCCATCCCCAAGTTGATGAGTTGTCACTAAATTCACTTTTCCTTAAACATTGCTGGGAAATGACTTGACTGTCAAGTCCAGCCTAGCCACTGATCACAGTACTGTTCCACCTACCGTGACCCCACGTCCAGATTAATTTCAGTCATTGCAAACAATATGTGAGTGGTAAAGTTGATGCTGATGATGCAAAAGCATAATATTGACATTATCAGGAATCAGGAATTCTCCCAAACCATCCAGAACTTGCATCCCCATTGTTTCTACCACCTCATCAGCTGGAATGGGTTTTGACTCTGCTGCTTCTTGGGATATCAAATGGGCTCTGCATGGCCATCTTTCATAGTCTTGTGGAACTGTATAATGTGACTACATTTTTAGTGGGATTTCTCTTTCTGTTGTTTCCATCAAATGTTGGGAAACATATGATAAAAACAAGCTATGCTTTATAACTCACCACTGTAAATGCTTATCAGTAATATAAACAAAATGAACCTATCGCCACAGATTTCTTCACTATGCATTGTTTCTCTAACATAATAGCATCCTTATTAAAAAAATTAAAAAGAAAATCTATTAATCTGCCTATGTTTTAAACAATTATTAACAGTGTACTGGGGAAGGATACCAAATGGCATCAAACTCAAGGCCCTCCATGAATTTGGATAGCTACATTTGAAGGAGTTGGAAATGTCAGAAAAGATCTATGGAAAGATGATCTACTTATATTCCTTGGCAAGAAATTTTATAAATCAGCTTTTTAAAAAGTCAGCTTTATAGTAATAGTAACATAATAAATACCTTCATGAAATCAATAAAAATCATTGCACTTAGCCAATTCATTGAGCTTTGACAGTATGTACACCCATGCAGCCATCACCATGATTGGAGTACAGAAACATTTCCACCATCTTAAAAATCTCATCAGGGTTTTATGTGTTTTCCATTTTATATGAATGACATAAAATATGCAATATCTTGTATCTTGCTTCACCAGCTCCTTATCACATTTCAGAATTTCATCTTTTGGAATTTAAGCCAATGATTCATTTTGTACTAATCTATAAATTACGAGGGATTGATTTGGTTTATTATCGCAAACACATAGGAATATAACATTTTCTTTGCATGTAAAAATATGTTAGTGGGGCTGGAGGGATGGCCTAGCGGTTAAGAGCGACGACCGCTCTTGCAGAGGACCCGGGTTCGATCCCCAGCACCCACATGGCGGCTGAGAACCGTCTGTGACTCCGGTTCCAGGAGAACTCCAGTTCCAGGGGAATCCGAGACCGTCTTCTGACCTCCGCGGCATCGCACGACACGGGTGCGCAGACCTGCATGCAGACAATACATTCATACACATAAAAATAAATAAATAAATAAAAAATTAAAAAAAATATGTTAGTGATTAATTTTTAGGTATTAAAGATAATTAAATATAGGGATGATCTATTTCTGGAATGTCAATCGTATACCACTCATGTAAGTGTGTTTATTTACCCATTTTCACATTGCATTAATTACTAAGCCTCAAATGATAAAATATAAGCTATCTACTCATTCTTTCACGAAATAAAATCTTTCTTTTTAAATAAAATATTTTATTAGTATTTTGTGTGTTTCGTACATCATTTCTCATTCATAATGTCAGGTAATCTTTGGAATCAGGTTGCCAATTAAAAAACAGATTAGTAAAATTACTGTTGTGATTTCAGTTGATTCTTACATATATTTTTTGAGAAATGATAATTTAGCATTACTATATCACTCAATCCATGAGCATGTTGTAGCTTTCTGTTTATTTAAATGTTTAATTTCCTCAGCAGTGTTTGCAAAAATTAATCTTGAGCTTTTTTAATTAATTGCACATTTTATACTATTGTAAGTGAAATTTAATTCTTTTTAATTATTTATTCTAATATATACAAATGCAGTTGGCTTTCATATTTTGATCTTGAGTCCTATGATGCACCATATTGTCTTATTTATTTATGTAGCTATTTTATAAAGTTATCAAGTATTCCCTTCATTTCTGATACAGGCTAAAAAAGGCATTTTTATTTGGTCCTTTCTAATATCTATGCTTTCAACTGACCAATATCTACAGTGCAACACTGAACAGAATAAAAAACAGAATTTGCTTGTATCAAGTATATGGAAACATCATTCAGTATGTTTTTGAATTTTTTATAGATGACCCACATCAAAGTGATTTTAATTTTTTCTTTCTTGCTTGCTTCCTTCCTTCCATCTTTCCTTTTTTTCCTTCTTTCCTTATTTATTTTTACTTTATGTCTTTTTACTGAGATCTCAAGTTTTATAACTGAAGTACAATTTCTCAGGAATTACTATTTATTTATTTCTAGTTATACTTTCCTTTTGGATATTTAAGATCACACAATTAGCCCAGATTAACCAAGGTTTTTGTTTTCTCAAGGTCAGTTGAGGATCTGGTCCTCAAGGGTCACATCTGGTGGGGGGGGGAGGGAGCCCCTGGCTTCTTTTGGCTTTTCAATCACCAGTTCCATCCACTCGAGGACAAAGTCAGGTCTTGCTAGACCAGGCTTCCTTTTCTGAAGCATGTGCAGACTTTCATCTTTATAGACTGGACACTGCCTGAAGTCCCATTAGTGGATCTCCAAGACTTCCCTTCACAGGAAGACTGGTGTCTCACATTTACAGGACATTTCAAGAGATGCCCCCATACATAGTCCCCTGGGACTTATTTGACCTCTGAGGGCAAGGAACAAAGTTAGCCCTTAAGACCCTCTGCCAAACTGGTATGGGCATTAAGTATGGTCAGTAAGCATCCAGAAAGGCTAAGTTACACCTGCCTGATACTTTACTCTATAATATTTTAGAAAAGATTTGGACAAAAGCTCAAGCAGCCTTGTGTAAGAACTACTAAGAAGCATTCCCATAAAATAAATACTGTGGTTAGACATAATGACATGACAATTAGATTTTTCTGCATTCCTTTGATCATACATTACTCTAAAATATACATACATAGCCTCCATCCATATTACCAAAAATTCCTAACTCTGAAAATAAATGGTAGCTTAGTTCTAGAACCTGTTAAGTGATTCACAATATAAGAGCACAGAGCACAGTTGTTTTCAGATCACAAGGAATATAACATTAAAGTTGCTCAGTTTGCCTTTCAACTAGGTAATTGGCACGAGCGTCTACAGATGAGAGATACCATTCATTGTTTTTCTGGGACTGTGGTACTTCACTTAACATGATCTCTTCTAGTTCCATCCATTTACCTGCAAATTTCATGATGTCATCTTTCTTTACTGCTTCATAGAACTCCATTGTGTAGATGTACCACATTTTCTCTATCCACTAGTCAGTTGAGGGGCACTTGGGTTGGTTCCAGCTCTTTGCTATTGTGAAGAGAGCTGCAATAAACATGGCTGTGCATGTATCTCTGCAGTAAGATGAGCCTTGTGGGTATATGACCAAGAGTGGTATGACAGGGTCGGGTGGTAAGGTCATTTTGAATCTTCCAAGGGTACTCCACACTGCTTTCCATAGTGGCTGCACGAGTTTACATTCCCACCAGCAGTGACGAGTGTTCCCCTTTCCCCACGACCTCTCCAGCACTTGGTATCATTTGTTTTCTTGATCCTGGCCAGTCTTATCAGAGTGAGATGATATCTTAAAGTGGTTTTAATTTGCATTTACTTAATTATTAGTGATGTTGAACACTTTTTAAGATGTTTTTCAGCCATCCTTACTCTCTCACTTGTGAAGTCTCTGTTCAGCTCTTTGCTCCATCTTTTGAGTGAGTCATTTGTTTTCTTTCTTCTTTGTTTTTTGAGTAGTTTATATATTCTGGAAATCAATGCTTTGTCAGATGTATCTGTGGTGAAGGTTTCCTCCCACTCTGTGGGTTTTCTCTTCACTTCCTTGATTATTTCTTTTGATGTACAAAAGCTTTTGTGTTTAATGAGATCCCATTTGTCAATTGTCGATCTTATTTCCTGCACAGCTGCTATCTGATTTAGGAAGTCTTTTCCTACACTTATGTCTTGTAGGCTGCTCCCAACTTTTTCTTCTATCACCTTCAGAGTTTTGGGTTTTATGTTGAGGTCTTTGAGCCATTCAGAGTTGATTTTTGTATAGGGCTAGAGGTAGGTGTTTAGGGGTTTAACTTTATTCTTCTACAAGTGGTGATCCAGTTTTTCCAACACCATTTGTTGAAGATGCTGTTTTTCCTCCATTCTGTCTTCTTGGCCCCCTTGTCAAATATTAGGTGGCTGAAATTGTATGTCCTCAAGTTTGGATCTTCAGTTTTGTTCCATTGGTCAACAGGTCTGTTTTTGTGCCAGTACCAAGCTGCTTTTATGACTATAGCCCTGTAGTATAGTTTGAAGTCTGGTATAGAGATCCCCCCATATTGCTCTTTTTGTTCAGGGTTGCTTTGGCTATGTGGGGTCTTTCGTTTTTCCATATGAAATTAAGGACTTTTTCCAAGCCTTTGAAGAAACTCTTGGGGATTGTAATTGGGATTTCATTGAATCTGTATATTAATTTGGGTAGAATGGACATTTTTACTATATTAATTTTTCTAATCCACAAGGGTGGGAGGTCTTTCCAACTTCTGGTGTCTTCCTCAATTTCCTTCTTCAGGAGTTTAAAATTTTTATAGAGATGTTTGGTGTCTTTGTTTAGGTTTGTCCCTAGGTATTTTATTGTTTTTGAGGCTATTGTGAGTGGGAAGGTCTCCTTATATTCCTTCTTCTGTTGCTTATTGTTGGTATTAAAAAAGGCTACTGATTTTTCTAGGTTAATTTTGTATGCTGCAACTTTACTAAAACTCTTAATCTTTTCTAGGAGTATTCTGGTGGAGTTTTTAGCATCCCTTAGGTAAACAATCATATCATCAGCAAAAAGGGATAGCTTGACTTCTTTTCCAAATAGTACTCCTTTAATTTCTTTTTCTTGCCTTATTGCCTTAGCAAGTGTTTCAAGCACTATTTTGAAGAGGAGTGGCAACAGAGGGCAGCCACTCCTCTTCAATATAGTGGTTGAAACACTTCAATATACTATTCTCCCTACCTTTAAGGAGAATCATTCTAACTTTTCTCCATTTAGGATGATGTTGGCTGTGGGTTTCCTGTATATGGTTTTGATTACATTGAGGAATGATCCCTCCAATCCAATTCCCTCTAGGACTTTAAGCATGAGGGATGCTGGATTTTGTCAAAGGCTTTTTCTGCATCAGTTGAAATGATCATGTGGTTTTTGTCTTTCAGTCCATTTATGATATGATATTTATTGATTTCCGTATGTTGAACCATCACTGAAACTCTGATATGAATCCAACTTGGTAATGATGGATGATCTTTTTGATGTGCTTTGCAAGTATTTTGTTGAGAATTTTTGCATCTGTTCATTAATGAGATGGGTCTATAGTTCTTTTTGATTGTATCTTTGCCTGGTTTTGGTATTAGAATGATACTGTCTTCATAAAAGGAACTTAGAAGTTTTCCCTCTGCTTGTATCCTTCTGAACAATTTGAGTAATAATGGTTGTAAGTCTTTTTGAAATGTTTTATAGAATTCTGTCGTAAGACCATCTGGACCTGGGTTTTTTTTAGTTGGGAGGTTTCTTATTACGTCTTCAATTTCTTCATATATTATGGGTCTGTTAAGCTGTCAATCTCTTGTTGGTTAAGCTTTGATGATTCCCAGGATTTCAGATATTCATCCATTTCTTCTAGGTTTTCAAACTTAGTAGAGTATAGGTTTTTGAAGTATTTCTGCATGATTGTCTGGATCTTTTCATTGTCTGTTGTGATATTTCCCATTTCATCATGGATTCTAGTGATTTGGAGTTACTCTTTCTTTCTTTTGGTTAACTTGGCTGGTGGTCTGTCTATCTTGTTTATTCTCTCAAAGAACCAACTTTGGATTCATTGAATTTTTTGTATTGATTTCTTTGTTTCTATTTTATTAATTTCTGCTCTGATTTTTAGTTCTTCCTGTCTGTTGCATTTAGAGTTCATTTTTTGTTGTCTCTCAAGTGTTTTTAGCTGCAGTGTTAGATCGTTCACTTGTGCTCTTTTTATTTTTGTAGGCATCGAGGGCTATAAACTTGCCTCTTAGTACTGCTTTTAAGGTATCCCATAGGTTTCGTTGTGTTGTATTATCATTGTCATTCAGTTCCAGGAATGCTGTTATTTCTTTCTTTATCACTTCCTTGACCCATTTATTATTCAAGAGTGTGTTGCTTAGTCTCGATGTGTTCATGTAGATAGTAGGGCTTATCCTGGTGTTGATATTGAGCTTTATTGCACTGTGGTCTAATGGAAAGCATGAAATTATTTCAGTCTTTTTGTATTTGTTGAGAGTTTTTCTGTGTCCCAGTATGTGGTCAATTTTGGAGAATGTTCAGTGTGGTGCTGAGTAGAAAGTGTATTCTCTGGTATTTGGGTGGAATGTTTGGTAGATTTCTGTGAGGTCCTTTTGGTGTATTGTATCATTCAGTTCAGATGTCTCTCTGTTTATTCTTTGTCTGGTTGACCTGTCCAAAGGGCTCAATGGGGTATTGAAGTCCCCTACTATGAGTGTGCCGGGGTTAATCTGTGCCTTGAGGTCCTGGAGAATTGTCTTTATAAAGTTTGGTGCACCTGAGTTTGGTGCATATATATTCATGATTGCAAAAGCTTCATGGTCAATTGTTCCTTTGATAAACATGTAATGGCCCTCTCTGTTTCTTCCAATTTCTTTTACTTTGAAGTCTGTTTAGTCTGATGTTAAAATAGCAACTCCTACTTTCTTTTTGGTACCATTTGCTTGTAATATACTTTTTCCATCCCTTCACCTTAAGTTGGTGCCTATTCCTGAGAGTGAGATTGTGTCTTAGTTTGACTTCCATTGCTGTGACAAAACACTCTGACCAACACCAACTTGGGGAGGAAAGGGTTTATTCAGCTCACATCTCCTGGGTCACAGTTCAGCACTGAGGGAGCCCAAGGCAGGAATTCAGGGCAGGAACCTGGAAGCAGGAGCTGAAGCACAGGCCATGGAGGGGTGCTGTTCACTGGCTTGCTCCCCTGGCTCATGCCCAGCCTGCCTTCTTATATGGTACACAACAACCTGCCCAGGGTGGCACTACTCATTGTGGGCTGGGCCTTCCCACATTGCCTGACAATCAAGACAATACTCCACAGACATGGCCACAGGCCAATCCAATGGAGCCAATTCCCCAATTGAGGCTCCCTCAACCCAGGTGTGTCAAGTTGACACTAAAGCTATCCAGCACAATTGACCCCTTGTCAACTTGACACACAAAACACATCACTATTAAACCACCACCTTTCCAGTTCTTATCCCCAAAGTATGATGTTAACATTAATCACAACCTAAGACAGTACAACCTTAAAAGCCCCACAGTCCTTAAAATGTCCAAACACTTAAAAGTTCACAGTCTGTTAAAAGTCTCTTAACTGTGGGCTGCTGTAAAATCCAAAACAAGTACTGTCTTATTTCAAAGGGAAGAATCAGGCACTCTCAAACAAAACCTAAGTCCAGCAAAGTAGCTCAAGGCTGGACACCTGGGATTCACTCACGATCTTCTGGGCTCCAAAGGGTCTCGGCAGCTCCCCCTCTCTGACTCTGCCATCCGTGGCACACACAGCTCATCTCGCAGGCCCAGGCCAACTCCATTCCACACCTGCCGCTGCTCTTGGTGGTCGTCCCATGGTCCCGGCATCTCCAAAAAGCTGGGGTCGCCACTGAAACTGAGGCAGCACCTTCACCAATGGTCTCTTCTGACCTCTCCTGGTGCAAAGCCTCAGCTTCTCTCCATGACCCCTGCAATCCTGGGGTCTTCACTGCAACCGAGGTGCACTTCCACCAATGGTCTTTCCTGACCTCTCACAGTGCCAAGCCTCGGCTGCTCTCTGTGACCCCCTCAAATTTCAACACCGGAACCATATAGGAGACTCTTACACGTTACCAAGTCCTGCTTCTGGCTCGAGATGGAGGCTCAGGCCCCTTCTGGATCACAGCTTCTGTGTGCTGACCCTGAAGAAATTCTTCCCAGAAGATTTCACCACAGTGATGCTGGTCTCTTGTTACTTACAGCTGATTTTTCAACCCCAGCTAACCAGCATCAATTGTCCCAGTACAACAAAGATTTCACTTCAGGTTCTGGTCTCTTGTTACTTACAAGAGATTCTTCAGCCCCAGCTGACCAGAACCCACAGATTAAACAGTCCTGATGATCTCTGTTTCCCTTTGAAACTAGAAACTTCACAAACCAGGCCTCCATCTTCTACAACTCTTTCAGTGAAACTGTTCCAAGTTCCACAGCAACGATCTTTAGGCATTCAATGATCTTCCCAGCCCAAAGTTCCAAATGCCTCCACAATCCTTTCCCAAAACACCAAGGTCAGGTCTGTCACAGCAATACCCTACTCTCTGGTACCAATTTCTGTCCTAGTTTGTCTTCCATTGCTGTGACAAAACACTCTGACTGACACCAACTTGGGGAGGAAAGGGTTTATTCAGCTCACATCTCCTGGCTCACAGTTCATCAATGAGGGAGCCCAAGGCAGGTACTAAGGGCAGGAGCCTGGAGGCAGGAGTTGAAGCACAGGCCATGGAGGAATGCTATTCACTGGCTTGCTTCCCTGGCTCATGCCCAGCCTGCCTTCTTATATAGTACACAACAACCTGCCCAGGGTGGCACCACTCATTGTGGGCTGAGCCCTTCCACATTGCCTGACAATCAAGACAATACTCCACAGACATGGCCACAGGCCAATCCAATGGAGCCAATTCCTCAATTGAGGCTCCCTCAACCCAGGTGTGTCAAGTTGACACTAAAGCTATCCAGCACAGATGGGTTTCTTGTAGACAGCATATAGATGGGTTATATTTTCTAATCCAATCTCTCAGTCTATGTCTTTTGATTGGGGAGTTTAGTCCATTAATATTTAAGGTTATAATTGACAGATGTGTGTTGCTTCCTTTCACCTTATTATTTATTTGCATTTTTGGTCTAGGTTTCTACTTCTGCAGTTATGCTTTTATTAATTTGTCTTTATAGGGGCTGGAGAGATAGCCTAGCGGTTACGAGCACTGACTGCTCTTGCAGAGGACCTGGGTTCGATCCCCAGCACCCACATGGCAGCTGAGAACCGTCTGTAACTCCAATTCTAGGAGAACTCCAGTTCCAGGGGAATCCGACATCCTCTTCTGACCTCCACAGCATTGCACGACACGGGTGCACAAACGTGCATGCAGACAGTACATTCATACACATAAAAAAAAGGGAAGAAAAAAATAAAAAAATAAAAATAAATAAAAAAATAAATTCTCTTTCTAGGTGCCTAGGGAGAGTTGCTCCTCTCTCTATCCTTTGAATTGCTTCAAGTATTCTCTGAAGGGTTGGTTTTCCAGACATATATTCCATCATCTTGTTTATGTCCTGGAAGATTTTTCTCTCTCCTTCAGCTATAATCAACATTTTTGCTAGGTATTTTAACCTGGGTTGGCATCTATAGTCCTTTAACACTGGGAATGCTTTGCTCCATGTTCTTCTTGCTTTCCTAGTTTGCACTGAGAATTTAGTAGTAATTCTGATGGGTTTCCCCTTATATGTAACTTGTTTTTCTCTTGTGGCTTTCAGAATTTTGTCTTTGTTTTGGGCGTCTAGCATTTTAACTATGTTATGGCGTGGGGAGTTTCTTTTCTGATCTTGTCTGTTTGGAGTTCTATGTGCTTCTTGTATTTGTATGGGTTTGTCTTTGTTTAGTTTGGGGAAATTTTCATCTATTATTCTGTTGAAGATCTGATCAATACCATTCTCTTGGGATTCTTCTCCTTCCTCTATCCCTATGATGTGGAGGTTTGATCTGTTCATAGTGTCCCACATTTCCTGGTTGTTCCACACTTGTGTATTTTTTAAATTTTTCATGGTCTTTACTTGAGCTTTTTAGTTGTTCTGTGTTATCTTCCAAGTCTGATATTCTTTGTTCTGCTTCCTCCATTTTACTTCTGAGGCTTTTTCATTTCTCTCCTCTTGATTGGATGAGTGTTCGATTTCCTTTTTCGTTTCATCCTGTAATTTCTTTAGTATTTCCTCTTCCTTTTGGAGCCTCTCAATCTCTTCCTGTAGCTCCTTGCTTTGCTGGTTGGTTTCCTTTTTTATTTCAGCATGGGATCTTTTCAGTGTTTCCACTTCTTTCCAGAATTTGTCATTCTCTCCCACTAGGTCCTTCTTGAGTTTTTCATTCTCTCTCCTTAGTTCTCTGACTTGTTCTTTATAATCTTTAATTTTCTTGAATATTTCTGCATATTCAAACTGTCCTGGGCCACTCCCAGGGGGATTCCACTGTAAGAGCTCCCACAGGGTTGGTAGAGCTTGGTGTGGAATTATCTTGCACCTTTCCCATGTTGTGCCTGGCATGTGGGTTTCCCTTAGAATAATAGATGAAAATTTCCCCAAACTAAAAAAAGACAAACCCATACAAATACAAGAAGCACATAGAACTCCAAACAGACAAGATCAGAAAAGAAACTCCCCATGCTGCAACATAGTTAAAATGCTAGATGCCCAAAATAAAGAATCCCAAATACCTCTTCACTGTGTTGAAGGGTCAGTATCCTGCTGAGCACTGTGCTCACTCTGCTTCCTGCCAGCCAGTTTTTCTAGGTTGTCTCTAAGGCTTTGTGATGAGGGACTAGAGGTGTCTCAGGTTCAGTGTGTCATTTATTGTCTTGCCATGTGCTTCAGAATCACTATTATGGTTGCAATGGACACTCCCTCAGCAATTCGAGTTGGCAGGTGTGTGTGGGGGGTGGTATTCTGTGATTCATGTGGTCCTGGGAAATCCCTGATCTAAGCTCTGTCCACTCAAGTTTCACAGTGGCAACAGGCCCACCTTTAAAACCAGCTAGCAGGGTGATTCTGCCCCCACAGCCACACAAGACAATGATACAATTATCCAACAATCTACCTGGCTGGAGCTCCCAGCCCCTACCTGTGCTTCAGGTGGTCCTGGGAAATCCCCAATCTAAGCTCTGTACACTCCAGTCTCACAGTGGCAACAGGCCCACCTTTTATACCAGCTAGCAGGGAGACTCCGCCCCCACAGCCACACAAGCCAATGATAGAATTATCCAAAACTCCACCTGGCTGAAGCACCGGTATCCTCAATTTTAATTTTTTTTTACCCATTGTATTTTCATCACTATTCATTTTAAATGATTTCAGACTTAAGTCTTCTTTAAGAAGCTGGTTATTTAGGAGTGAGGCACTTGGCTTAACACACAAAGAGGTTTATCTAGATATTGTATTGTTATAAATTATTAACTTATTCGATTGTGTTCAGATAACATTTTTTAAAGATTGCAGGGAGGGGGAGGTGAAGAGATGGCTCAATGGTTATAACCACTCGCTGCTCTTCCAGAGGATCTGTCTGTGGTTCCCAGCACTCACACTAAGAGGCTTACAACCCCCTGTAATTCTAATGGCAGGGATATGACAAACTCTTCTGACCTCCTCTGCTCCTTTGGTACCCACAAACATGGGGCACAGATATACATAAATTTTAAAATAATTAAACATGTATTTTACAAAGGTTCCATGACTTGGTGAAAAACTCAGTAAGGTGCTTGCCTTGCAAGCATGGAAACCTGAGTTAAATCTGTAGAGCTCACATTAAATTAAGCCAGATGGACTTGTAATCTCAGCACTATGTAGGCAGAATATAGGAGAATCCCCTGGGCTCTCTAGTCAGCCAGTCTAGCTTAATTTGTGATCTCCAGACCAATGAGAGAACTTGTCTCAAAGGAGGTGCCTAGGGATCCTCACAATGATACCCAAGATTGTGCTCCAGCCTTCACATGAATGTGTACACACATGCACCCACACTCATACATACACACACACTCACACAGACTGTGGTGGCACTCCACCACACATGGACTACAGGAAAAAGGGAAGACACAAGACAGCCACCAGCAGCTGTCCTAAACTGTGGGGCCAAAGGCTTGATAACCTTTCCACTGCCCACCTGTCTCATTTAACATCTACACCAGGCAATGCAGTTTTGGCACTCCCAGATCCTCCAGGCTGCTGCCTGCTAGGCACTCTACAGTGTAATGCCAGACTGTCACCTGATAGGTGCTCTACAGTCTAATATGCCAGACTGTCACCTGCTAGGCACTCTATAGTCTAATACCAGACTGTCACCTGAAAGGCACTCTACAGTCTAATTTCTGCCTGGGCACTCACCACACATCACAGCTGGCAACCTGATAGGTCTCTTTCCAGCCCCACACCAGCTTCACAGCTTGGTGGTCCACTGGACCACCATCCAACCCACTGGTCACTACTATACAAGCCTGATGGGCTAAGATTACAAGTGCCAAATAATGGCCAGGAGACCCTGTCTGATGGTGAGAAGGACTCATTTATTAAGTCATGACATTCTGTTTTTATACCCAGAGTGACATCATATCTCAGCACCTGGTTTCAGACACCCTGCCTCATGTTCCATAATATTGAGTCAATGCCTGTGATCCCAAGGTGTCACAGGTTTGAATGCACAGGCAAATCCTGCCTTAGGCCAGGTTTCGGTGTAAACAGACAAGCAGGTAATTTAGCACAAAAGAAGCCACAAGTGGCTTACTTTTTCCCTACAACAGACATCCATTAAAAAAAAAAAAGGTACCTATCTTTCAAAATTTACTGAGATTTATTTATGCCCAACCATGCGGTAAATGTAAGAACTTCTTGTGTATTTGTAAAGAATATAATTTCTACAGTTGTTGAGTCTATCTCTATAAACCTCATACTTTGGTTGTTGGTATTCTAGCATTATTTAGACTCTTTTCATACAGAACCAACGTGTAAACATATTGTTATTGTAAGTGTAATTGCACTCCCGAAGAAAAGATATTAAAGTCTCCAACCATAATAGTGGTTTAGTTTATTTCTCCTGTGATTTCTAGCTTCATGAATTTTGCTACTGCTTTAATATATATATATATATATATTTATATATATATTTAAAAAGTATTATTTAATATGGAACATATATAAACTGTATATGTTAAACAATGCACATATATATAGTTTTAAAGTATTATGTATTTGTGCTGAGTTCGACCTTTTATCATAATGAAATGTCCACCTTAATCCATTGTCTTATAATATATATTATCTTGACAACTACATGGTCAAATTGGAATCTAACCAAATCCACCTTCTGATGTTTACATTGGATCAAATATCACTTTTCCCATTAATTATCTTTCAAGCATATTTATATTTTAAAAGTTTCTATTATAGTACATAATTAAGACTTGCTTTTGATTTAGCCTACTAAGCTCTCCAATACAATTAGAAGCTTAGGTCCTATACATTAAATATATTAAATGTTCTATTAAATTCCATTAACTTTGGCACTTGTGTAATGTTTGCCGTTATTTTAGTTAATCCTGTCCTATCCCCATATTCCATATTTTAGTGATCCATTTAATATATATTGCCCATTATTTAATACATTTGAGCTAAAATATATAATTTTGGTATTTCAATCTTTATTTAGTAATTGATCCTCTGTCTCTTCACACTTCAGGACGTCCAGTCCTCCCTTCTTCCTTCCCAACTCCTAATTTACACTGTAAAACAAATTGGCCTAGGAGAGCCTCATCACACCCTCTTTCTCAGTTGTTCCTTTCTGTATACCAGTTCTGTGATAAAGGCTCTTTTTCAGCATCCTTCTTTTTTTTTTAATTTTATTTTTTTCTGTATGTGTATGAATGTACTGTCTGCATGCAAGTCTGTGCACCCATGTCGTGCAATGCCACCGAGGTCAGAAGAGGGTGTCGGATCCTTCTGATAAGTTGTTAGTTTTTGTTCAAAATATTTTTATTTATTTTGTATGTGTATGAATGTACTGTCTGCATGCACGTTTGTGCCCCGTGTCGTGCAATGCTGCGGAGGTCAGAAGAGGGTGTCGGATTCCCCTGGAACTGGAGTTAAAGATGGTTCTCAGCCGCCATGTGGGTGCTGGGGATTGAACCTGGGTCCTCTGCAAGAGCAGTCGGCGCTCTTAACCGCTAGGCCATCTCTCCAGCCCCTAGCTGTTAGATTTTTGAACTGCACCTCCATTGGATTATCAATAACTCAAAATATTGTCTCAAGAGCCTGTGGGCATTTTGTGACTGTTATGAAATAATTATCTTGAGGGTTTGACTAATATCAAATGTTCATGAGCCTTGAACATTTTCTATCAACTGCCTTTTTTTCTCCACATTTGACATCTGCTGTGTCTGCTGTGTCTTCAACATCTGAGAAGTCTGAAATATCCAGCATTCAAATTCTTCTTCACCTAGTGATGAAGGATCCTTGCTGAACAATACTCTCAGTTTTTTGTATATTGTATGTTGCATGGTAGGCTGGAGAGCTTCTTTTAATACTTACATTAATGTGGGCCCTGCATTCCAGGTATCATGCCCTGCTCAAAGCCAAGAGAGTCATTTTCATACTCAAGAGCTCTGGTCAATTCATTAATCTATTTTAAAATTTTTTCTAGGGGAGTAAAGCGACTTAAAGCTCATTCTCCAGATACCTACTTTTCTGCCTAGTCCCAGGCTTGCTGTAGTTACTGACACTGATAAAAAAATAATGAGGTAGCAGAGAGAAGAAAAAAACTCTTCTTCAGGTACGTTTAGAAAGGTACTTCACCTGATTGAGAAAACCAGCAAGGATCCCCCTGTCTTAAGCAGAGCATGAGGTTAGGACTCATATTCCACTGCTTAACATCAACCAATCTCAACCCTGGGCTGCCAAGTGACTCACTGTGCAGTTTTCAAGATAAACCCATGGGCCTATTGAATGTCTCCTAACTGTGTCACAAACAATGAAGGATGTTGTTCTGTACTGATAATTATTTAAATCAAAGGTCTATTAGTCCACAGGTGCAGTGCTTCAAGAAGACATGGAAGGTTCTGCCTTATAAGCTGCCAGGAACTCACTATGATGTCAGTTTGGCCCAGTGCAAGTGTAACAGTCTTATGTGACCATGTTGTTATTGATAATTTCCACATTTATGGTGAAGAGCCTTAGGTGGCTAATATATTTAGTTACTTTCTGTATGGATCAACTGCTGACTCTGTACAATAAAAAGGAGCAGGGGGCTAGAGAGATGGCTCAGCAGTTCAGAATAGATCCTCTTACAGGCATGGATCCCAACATTCACATGACAGCTAACAACTATCTGTAACTCCAGTTCCAAGGGACCTGACTCCCTCTTCCCACATCCATGGGCATTGCACAACATGATGCACTTACATACATGTAGGTAAAACACTCATATGCATAAAGCAAAAATAAGTAAAATATTTTTTAAAGAAAAGGGAGAATTGAATGCCAAGCTTGTTAAATCTATATCAGCCATCTTTATATTTCTATTTTAACAAAATATCCACTTATTAACATTTCCAGGGTGGTTATAAAATTTCAAATGAGAACATATAAAAGAAAGGAATCCGCTAGACCTTGTATAGTACCTGAACAGATTCCTTATATATTTTATTCTAACTTACTTTGCTTGTTTATAATAGGAAGACTGATCTGGTTTCATGGTCTAGTGGAAGTCCCAAGTTTACTCTTTTTCTCCCTCTCTTTCTCTCTCTCTCTCTCTCTCTCTCTCTCTCTCTCTCTCTCTCTCTCTCTCCTCTCTCTCTCTCTCTCTCTCTCTCTCTCTCTCTCTCTCTCTCTCTCTCTCTCTCTCCCTCTCCCTCTCTCTCTCTCTCTCTCTCTCTCTCTCTCTCTCTCTCTCTCTCTCTCTCTCTCCTCTCTCTCTCTCCCTCTCTCTCTCCTGAGTGGGAGTGCATGTGGCATGTGTGGGGTGTGTGTGTGTGTGTGTGTGTGTGTGTGTTATGGTAAACTGAATCTAAAGAATGGGTTCCATGGGTGGGAAGATGGCTAAGTAAGTAAATTTCTTGTGGTGCAATCTTGAGATTAAGTTGAGATTCCCACACCCACATACAAAGCTGAGGGTTGCATTAAGCCTCTAATCTAAGCTCTGGAGAGGCAGAGATGGGATGATCCCTAGAGTTCACTGCCCAGCCAGAGTAGCTGAATTGGTGAGCTCAACGGGAGATACTGTTCAATAAGTAAGGTGGAGAGTGACAGAAAAAGATGCCCTATGTTGATCTCTAGCCCTCACATACTCACACATCCTACATCAACATGAATATACATATAAACCAGAGAGAGAGAGAGAGAGAGAGAGAAAGACAGAGAGAGATACAGAGACAGAGACAAAGACAGACAGACCAAAAGAATGGGTTCCTAACAAATGCTGTGTACAGTTGCTATCTACATTTTCAAATTGTTTTGGTATAAACTCCCAAATGGCATAAGATTAAATGGTAAATTTTTTTATATCATGAGAAAAAATAAAATTGAGAAATCATTTTTGGCTTGCACCTTCAAAGTGACTATGTTACTATAAATGTTCCATATAGTGACTCATTTTTCCCAGTCCTAAATTCTCTCAGGAAATTCTAGGATTCCATCATTCTAAGCAGGCCAGGCAGAAACTTTCTGTAGCTTTCTCTGGAATTTCAATAGCATTTTCTCTCTTTGATAGTTCAGGCTTCTCTTTCTTGAGGTCAGTGTACCTTCTTTAACAGTATCAGTTGTAGAGTTGGAGGCTGTCCTGAAATAAGAATTGCCAATATCCTTGGAATATTCATTTTATCAAGCCATAGGAGGAAGGTTGTTGACATTGGGGGCTTATAGAAATAGCCTCTCTTCTCTCTCTCTCTCTCTCTCTCTCTCTCTCTCTCTCTCTCTCTCTCTCCTCTTTATATTATAACTCCCAAAGCTTTGTTGGATTTGTGTCAGGACATGTCCTGTAGGAAGGCTTCAGGCAGAAGCTAATTACACTGTCAGCCAACTAGTCATCAGTAGGCAGTAAAGGGAGAGCCAACAGAAGGCGAGGGAAGCTGGGTATGTTCACCAGGCCAGATGGTCAAACCGGAAGGTTGAGCCACCTGAACACACTACGTTATTTTATTGACCATTAAGCAAAGTGAAATTTTTTGTAGTAATATTTAACGACATGTTTTTTTATCCCTCATTTAAAACCACCAAGCTGAAAATGTGTCAAGTGAAATCTGAATTCAGAATGAAGTCCCTGCTCCAGGAAATGTCACTAAGGCTTTTGAAGCAGCTGTCACTGTCAATGCAGGTTTACCAGAGCAAGATTACAGAGCTCACAAAGTGCCCTCCACATGATCACATGGGTTAGGTGAATATGAAGTCTCTAATATAACATTCAATGCTGTTGTTTTTCTTTTATTTACTTCGAAGGCTGTCATGGACATTTACCCATGCCCCCCAACCACACCATCCTTGCTAGAGAATGTTTTAGAAGGAGGCTAGAGAGATTACTCACCGGGTAAAGTGCTTATGGCATGGGTATGAAAGCTGGAGTTTGGGTCCTCAGCATCCACATAAACATTAAGCAGTCGTGGCCATTGGCCTACTCAGTTCCCAGAAGGTAGAGAGACAGGGGATCCTCAGAGCAAGGTAATGAACTAGATTAGCTAAATCTGCCAGCTCTGGTTTCAAGTGAGAGTCCCCATTTCAATAAATACCATCAAGGAAGACAAGTCAGTGTGAACCTCTGTCTTCCACAAACACATGTACATGACATTATGCACACCTCCCACACACATGGCCATACACATGCAAACCCCATTCTTTCTCTCTCTCTCTCTCTCTCTCTCTCTCTCTCTCTCTCTCTCTCTCTCTCTCTCTCTCCTCAGCCTTCCTGTCACTTGTGTTTGTGTCTTCAAGTGAGTACAGGGTTCGTCCCTGTCTATGCATGCACCAGAATAGCAACCTTGGGATTTAAGTTCTAAAAATTCCTGATCTCTCTGAAGTCTTTGTGTGTCCTCAGCATAGACAGCACTCGTGTTCTTGTACTCTTTTCATATTGATGGACAAAATCATTGTTCTTCAGAGGTTTCTAATTATGAGCTCCAGAACTGATGGGAAATTCAGTATAGTGCCTAGGATCTGAAAACCACCAAAACTTCCCACTGTTACCCATACAGTGTGTTTTTATCTTTCTTTTTCCCAGGACTCCCATATCTCTACTGCCTTCTTCCTCTCTTGGGGACTGCATAGGTCCCCATACCTAGACATCTCAATCCTTTTCATCTTCAAAATGAATCCCTAGACACCTTTAAGTGGATTGGGCTCCAAACTTTGGGAAAATTTCTGGTAAGTATGAAAGACTGGTAAGTATGAAACACTGGTAAGTTTTCTTTTTTAAATCTTCCAGTTTCCTGAGCTGGAAATGTAAAACCCTACTGGAAGACCAAAAGACTCCAAGTGTCAAATTTTCACAAATGAAAGAACTTTCTGATGTGTCTACCAAGCTTCTTTCCCCCAAATAGCATGACTCAGTATATCTGAATTTGGAGTCTGACTAGAGTCCCACCTGGGTGTATAACTCCTAGGCTATTTTCTCTTTGTCCTCATTTCCATCAGAATTCTAGGTTGAAGAGAATATGGGAATGAATCTCTCATAAATTTTGCAGCCCATGTTGAAATGTGAAAGGTGATTGTTCATACTGGTACCATCTCCACTGAAAACATAGTGTTTCTGCCTAGGCTGAATACACATTTCGGTGCTTTCCATCTAGTGTTATGTACATCCTAGAGACACAAAGATGAATGCAGTGGTATGGTGTCCAGCCTGCAGGAAGTGCCCACAGAATTCAGTGATTCAAACAATCATTCAAAAAGTGGTCTTTACTTGTTTTTAAAGTAGGTTCCTTTTAACTCCATAAGATAAATGAATTTTCAGACGGGATGGCCATAGCATATTCTTTCTGAATTGCTAGGTGTTTTCAAACCTTCTCACTTGAACTCCAGGAGGCCATGGACTAAACCTGATTGCCACATCTGTATTTCAGATATGGGGTCTTCATTTGTTCTAATTCAATTTTTAATTTAATTTTTAATTTTTAATTCAATTTAAAATTGAGGTCATTCTTGGCTTCTAATGCTCTACTAGCATTGTACCAATTGACCATTCTTCTTCAAACCAGGAAATCATCTCTGCTTTCCCAGAAAACAAAACCCAGCAAAAGATGCTCCAAATCATCTGAAGATTTCCCAAGTCCTTTGGCAAAGGAAAGAAATGAAGCTGAAGAAATATCAGGATCTTGTATCCCATGATGGTGGAGCATCTTTGTAATCCCAGAGCTCCAGAAGCAGAGGAAGAAAGATTTTATGCTGAGTGAAGTAACACAGTCCCAGAAAGACAAACGGAGAATGGTTTCCCTCATTCGTGGATGCTAACACCAAATCCCCCAGGTGAAAGGCAAGCTGAACAGCATTATGGTTATATTTCTGTTTATCTGAAAGCAACTATGTTGTTATAATGTGAATATCTCAACAGGCTCTCGAATCCACCCACCAATTATTTTCAGACTCTGTATTACTGTATATGGGTGGAGAATATGCATCCATATTTTAGAGTAATATAAAATTAACAGAGGAAAATGTGAATTCCTAAACCTAAAAAAAAGACTGAGAGAAAGATGCAGGACAGTTATGGCAGAATGCATGATCTGGGATGGGGTGGGGGGTGGGGGGAAGGGAAAGGGGAATATGCCTGAACTGAATTGAAAAATGATGTATGAAATACACAAAACATCAATAAAAAATAAAAAAGAAGGAGTCTCTGTGAGTAACTGAATAAGAATTGCCCCCCCAAAAGAAGTTTACAGAGTGAATGAGACTGTCAAAGAGAAGAAGGGGAGGGAGGAGAGGAAGAAAAAGAAGAAGAAAGAAAGAAAGAGAGAGAGAAAAAGAAAGAAAGAAAGAAAGAAAGAAAGAAAGAAAGAAAGAAAGAAAGAAAGAAAGAAAGAAAGAAAGAAAGAAAGAAAGAAAAAGAGGAAGGATGGAAGGAAGGAAGGAAGGAAGGAAGGAAGGAAGGAAGGAAGGAAGGAAGGAAGGAAGGGAGTCTCATGTAACCCTCAGTGCTGAGCAGTAGAATGAATATAGCAGGGAGCATTTCCATGAAGATGGGGAAGCCTAACCTCAGGACACTTCAACCCATGCCCTTGAGAGAAGTCTTAGCAGTGTCTTCCCATCATTCTGCATTCTTCCCTATACAAAGAATTATCCAAATGATATATGCTTCTGTTTATACAAAATCTGAATTTTGGACATGTTTTAAAACAAATCAATAAGTGAACACCTCTGTCCTTAAGTGTTTTAATTCCTTGCAAGTTATAAAAATTAATATAAGTCCAACAAAATAAGTGGACTTCAAGGATAAGTCAATGTCTCACCTTTTTTGGTGAATTTTAACCTATCGGTGCTTAAAGATGTGTTTGAAATGATCAATATTTAATTTGTTAATTTAAACCAAAAGAGATTTGTAAATTAAATGTTACCTAATACATTGATCTACAACTACTATTTTCCCACAGTCAAATTTCATGGACAAATCTATTCCAGCTTTTTGCGTGCAACTTTGACGTCAATACCTTAATCATCACCAGACTCCCTTTTTGAATCAGTTAACAAAGTTTTCTTTCATGTTGGATTCACTGCTGACTAAGTCATTTCAACTACAGAAATTTTCCATTTTTATGCATAGTTCAGTCACTTGAAATTTTATCTCCTGCCACCAGAACCCACTAGCAGAATATAAGAATATGCTTTTCATTTATCCTGTAGATCTACATTTGAGAGCCCCACAGCTTATAATGACTATGTATCTTCTTAAATTACTTTTTAAGAAAATTATAATATCCACCATCTGCAATTATGAAGACTTGTCCCTCTGGGCATACTCACTAACCGTATTGAATCCTATATCTGTCAGATGAACTTTATAAATTTCTAGCATTAAGTTTGTTTCAGGTTAACACAGTGGTTCTCAGACTGAAGCATACAGTTAAAAAATATTGGTGCCTGGACTCACCCCGTGAGATTCTGATTCCATGGTTTGAGAATCCAGCTGTGGCATTGGGACACTTTTAAGTTCTAAGGATGATCCTACTGTGTACCAAAGTTGAAATCCATGGTTTCCCCTAAGCAATTAAATACCATTCAAAATAAAATAATTAGAAGGACAAGTGTCTCAACATGAAAGACTTTGGGTGGACTCAGGCATCCTGTCTCTTTTTTCTTTTATTATTTTATTTGTATTGTTGGTGTGTGTTGCAGGGTAATATCTTCTTTGGCTGAAGAGATGTTTGATATTCTTGTATTTCTGGCCCTTTGTTTGGGTTTGTAAGATCAGTTGGTAGTAAATTTTTAAAAGCAAGAGTTAATTCAAAATATCACAACTAAAGAAATCTTATCACACGGTAACTCCTAATCTAGCAGCAGGTATTCCTGGTGGAAATTTACTTATAAAAAAGAGGGAAAAATGGAAACAAATGTTATGTAAGATCCATGTATTGATTTTCTTTATGATAGGTAGAGACAAAAAAAGGAAATAAAGATGAAAGCGGATGGGGGTCATGATTGATTTCTAACACCATTGTCTTTGTCAGCAAAAAGTTTATTTTTTATAGGTTCAGTCTTTCAAGCCATGGAAGAAAGCCAGCATTAGAAAAAAAAAAAAAAAAAGAAAGTTAATCAGTATTTGCAAAGCAGTCCATTTTTTGGAATACTTTATTCACTTTTCTTGATCTTCCTATTAGTTCGGGTGATGATCACTCAAGGTCACAGAACTTGGGCAATTTCCCCCAAGAACATGAAGCATAAAAAGTCCAAGTTCTATCAACGTCCAGTTCTGTACTTTTCAACCACTCAGAAAAGATCCCTACATTCGTGTTCCCATAGCAGGGGCACCAATTTAATGGAGATTCTAAAAGGTCACCTGTCAAAATGGTGAGAAAAAGAAGGAAAAGGATTCTTGTCAATAAATTAAAAGAATTTAATTTGCACTACAAATTGCATGCACTTGCCAAAGAAATTTCAGAAGACAAAGGAAGCTCAAACCCTCTATAGTTAGCTTAATAATACGTTTCCACTCAACTCACTTTGTATAAACTTCTGTCTTATATTTTTAATTTACATTTATTTTTTTTTAATGTGGAATGCCATGTTGGTTCTTACTTTGCCTTTTTCCTTGTTTCCCCAGATATTATGAGTCTTTAGGAGCTCTCTATCAATAATATTTTATAGCTTTCCAATTACAGGTCTTATATATTAAATGTCTATTATATTACAGGCATATAGGTTTAGTTTCCCATCATATACCATGATAGCTTTACTTGGCAAGAGGATCTGTGTGTGTGTGTGTGTGCGTGCGTGCGTGCGTGTGTGTGTGTGTGTGTGTGTGTGTGTGTGTCTTTCTGTCTGTTTGAGATTAAGGACTATGTACCCAGCCTGGCCTCAAAGTCATGGCAATCCTCCTGGCTCATCCCAGTACTGGGATTGCAGGCATGCACCACCATGCATGGCTTAGCAAGAGATTTAATATGATCTCAAGACCATTTCCTATGCCCATTGCAGTCCTTGAATGTTCTTATACAAAAGGAAATAATATCCATTTATTCCTACCAAATGGAAGACAGAATATTCATCCCACAATGGTGTGCCCACATCAAAATTCAGGTTAGTGTTTCCTTAATCTTTTCTCTTTGATAAATTATATGAGGAAAATATTAAGTAAATATCTTAAAAGAAAATATTCTGGCATGTTTTTGAAGACCTGGTTGTTAGCACTTGAGGTTCCCTCCCACATAGACTTCTTCCTACTTTAGTTAAGAATTTTCTCTCTACTTCTCTCAACATTCTAAATGAAAATTATTCACTTATGTACTATCAGCAAGGCTTTACAGTTAGTGCAATTGAGGGGCAAGGATATATTATATATAGTGCAAGCTCTAGTCTGCCAATCTTAATGTTTAGTTGACCTAAAGGAATAAAAGGAAAAAAAACAACTACAGAGAGAACCTCAAGTGTTGAAGGAGGGTGCAAAGCCACCCATCCCTTTCTGTTTTCCACACTCCTTCTGACATAAGCAAGGCTTCTCTGCTCCCAATTCACTTTCCAAAACAGCTGAGTCATGTTGCTGAATAACTAGGATTCAGATATCATCATTTAGCATGTATACATATATTGTTTTTCTTTTTAATTACAAGAGGATCTAAACACAGGAGTGGAGATTGGGAGATCTGTTCATCACATATGTAAGAATACTGGAAAATTATTCAGTGTAGCAGGCATTATTCAGTACTCAGAAGCTTTTCTTAGTGGTATGTAGACCTTAAAAAGCATATATTATGTCAAATTCAATCACAAATTTGGAGCTGTGTATTAGACCACAGGAGAAAAATGGTGATGTGTAAGAGAGTTTGCCTGACTGTCCCCATTACCAAAAGCAAAGACAGTAAGTGGGACCATTATGATGATTTAGCATCCATGGACAGCCTGGGGAAGATGAGTTCCCTGTACTTTTTCAGGGGCATGGTTTTGCACACATGAAATGGCAGATGAAAAAGAATTACTAAAATGCAGGATGATGTCAGTTATTTTGCCACTGTCATTTGGAGAGTTATGAGGTGAGTGAGGAGGGAATTAGTCACTAAGAGCAGAAATGGGGGGGAGGTCAGAGATGGTGCCAAGGGTTTACTGCTGTTCTGGGGAAAAGAGGGAGCAGGTGCAGAGCAGGTTTAAGAGTCAGGGGTGATGGCTGGGGACTAAGGGATAGAGCTGAGCAGGGCGGTGAAGATAGGGAACAAGAGCCTTTGTAGGGTGGAAGCCAGGTGTCCAACAATATTTGGCACAGGCTTGTGCCCTCTGTAATACCTCTACCTCTCATTCCCAGGTGTATCATCATATCTTTCACACAGTTCATGTCTTAAATCTCTCTCAAGGAAGCATTTCCTTACCTCCCACCCCAAAGGGACAGATTTCCTTCCCTTCATAAGCCTCCTGGAGGCTGCTGCACTTCCGGTCTTGTCAGGCACATGTCCTGTCCATCCCTGTTCATTACCTTCAGGCTGAAAGCCCATGGGGCTCGGAATTTCTGAGCTGTTTTTGCCAAGGCTCAGCACTGTGCACACACGAGGGCTTAACAATTATTGCTGAGTAAGTAAAGGCACTGATGCAACTCAGCAATTTCTTCTTGACTCTGTCTTGTTGCTCATAAGATTTTGAGTCCAAGAGAGAGAGACTGTGGGTCTCATTTCTGTCCTCCAGTTCCCGGTGCTGTACCTGGAACCGAGCAGCACTCAGTGAGTATTGATTAATCAAACTGGACCTTCAAAAGCCAGCACGAGAAACAAGCACCAGACCACTCTGGCAGCTATTTCTTTTTTGTTATAAAATGAAAATGAAAATGAGTTTTCAAATGCCAGCAGGAAGGATAAAGCCTAGAGACAGGTATGCTGCTTGGCTGGTTCTGGTGAAGACTGAAAATTGGCAAGAAACCTACCAAGAAGTTCTAGGATAGTTACTACATAAATATAACTACCTCAGCAAAACTTGGCCAAAAAATATTTTGCACATTTCTGCTTTGGAAAAAGAAAGAAATGTAATGCCGAATAAAAATAGTTTTGTGCTATGTGTGTCTCCTGGCTTACTTGTTTGATGGTATAATTAAAAGTGCAATTATTATTCATGGTTTCTGAACTAAAGAGTAGATTTTAGTCAGTGATGTGATCAATATTATACAGAGAACTGGGAATAATCTAAGGAAGAACTGATGTAGTACAATCAATTCACGTCCATGGAGGGTTGAAATTGTGCACATTTGATTTAACAGAGATAAGAAGGCCCCTTTCTAACTTCACAAAATTTAATGTGAGTCATACCTGAGTTAATGATCTACATATTAGCCAAGGTTTGGATGTGAGATACAACATCTGTTACCCCTGAGCATATGAAGTGTGCCTAATTAGCTAAAGGATGGGAACTCCAGCATTGGCATTTCCAAGGAAAAGACCTCAAAGAGAAATAACTTTTCTTGGGAGGAGGAATGTATAGTTATATAACATAAGCTGTTATGTATATATAACATAAGACTTTGAACAAGCTTCTTAATTATGAGACATAATGCTGTGTGCTTGGGTTTCTGTGATTTCAATTTATAATTAATATTGTTAATAATACACTGGATTCCTGTAGAAAGTCAAACAAATAATTCTACCAAAAGATCTCTTTGGCCCCAGAAATCTCACTGCATTCCCATATATATCAACTCAACATAGCTTGATGTATAGATGGCCATATCTTACACACACACACACACACACACAAACACACACACACAAGAATTTGGAGTTAGATTTTTGTTTCCTTTCTTATTGTAATGGGATTACATTGTGCATTTTTATGTAAATTGATTTTTAAAATAAAGATGAATTTAGAGACCTTTCTGATTTAGTGCATATAGATTGTCTCATTTGTTCATTGCTGATCATCTTCCACAGTGTGGATGGAGCATGCTTCACTCAGCTGTATCCACTGCTAGACATGTACTGGCTTCAGTCCGTCACCACATGAATCAGCATTGTGTTGATTACCCTCTCTATGCATGTGAGAATGTTTTTCTATGGAAACTACCTAGAATCACCAAATAAGATAATCTACATATAACACTTTATTAAACACTGACAGTGTACTCCAGGATCAAAGTGTCACTGCCAAAACCTGGTTAGGCCTCCATAATTCCCTCGCCCTTCTTTCTCTTCATCTTTCAAATTATGGCATGAGACTGGTATTTCATTGTTGTTTAATTGGTACTTCTCTGAGAGTTAATGTAATTTTAACCATTTGTCTTTTTCTGAAATATCTTGTTCATATTCCTTAGCATTTTCATCTTATTTTCTTATTAACGGAAATTCTTTAACTATTTTAAATATTTACCATCTAAATGGGCATTAGCAACATTTCTTTGCCTTCTAACTCAGTGAATTATATCTATTAGTAGATCATTCACAAAACATCAGATTAATTGATTTCTATGTCAAATTTAAAATATTCTTTGCCAAAATATGTATTTTCAATACTTTATTCTTTTTATAATTATGGTTTTTAGATTTCTAACTTTTAACTTATCTGGAATGCATTTTCATTTTCCTTATTTTTGACACAGGGTCTCTTGTACCCAAGCTGACCTCAAACTGCCTGTGCAGCTAATGTTGACCTTGAACATCTGATTCTGTTGCTTCCACCTCCATTAGCTGGAGTTACAGGCATGTGCCAGTGTGCCTGGTGTATGAAGGCAGAACTCAAGGTTTCATGTATACTAAGCAAGCAGTCTACCAACTGAGCTATATACCCACCCTACATTGCTTCAAATATGGATTTTTTTTTTGCAGAATTAGTGAATTGCCCCTAACCCTTCCCTTGGTTACATGAAATATTATTACTGATATATACTTATCCATGTTTCATATACACTTCCTTTGAGTTCATCAATAATTTTTTATTTACTTTTTATGTGTATGAATGTACTGTCTACATGTAGGTTTGTGCACCCGTGTCGTGCAATGCCGCAGAGGTCAGAAGAGGGTTTCGGATTCCCCTGGAACTGTAGTTAAAGACGGTTCTCAGCCGCCATATGGGTTCTGGGGATCGAACCGGGTCCTCTGCAAGAGCAGTCAGCGCTCTTAACCGCTAGGCCATCTCTCCAGCCCTCATCAATAATTTTGATTGAATTTTTGTGATTTCAGGCTACTTAGAGCCCCTCCTTACTCCCCATTTCGGCTCAGTGCCCCTGCCCAATTCGATGTACTCTGGTATATATACAACAAAGACTGTAGAATCAAATTTGTGGGGGCTGGAGAGATGGCCTAGCGGTTAAGAGCACCTGCCGACCGCTCTTACAGAGGACCCGAGTTCGATCCCCAGCACCCATATGGCGGCTGAGAACCGTCTGAAACTCCAATTCCAGGAGAACTCCAGTTCCAGGGGAATCCGACACCCTCTTCTGACCTCCGCGGCATTGCACGACACGGGTGCACAAACTTGCATGCAGACAGTACATTCATACACATACAGAAATAAATAAAATTAAAAAAATGTTTAAAAAAAAAAAGAGCACCGACTGCTCTTACAGAGGACCCGGGTTCGATCCCCGGCACCCACATGGCGGCCCAGAACCATCTGAAACTCCAATTCCAGGAGAACTCCAGTTCCAGGGGAATCCGAGAGTCTCTTCTGACCTCCGCGGCATTGCACGACACGGGTGCACAAACTTGCATGCAGGCAGTACATTCATACACATACGGAAATAAATAAAAATTAATAAAAAAAATTTTTTTTAAAGAATCAAGTTTGTTTCTTCTAGTCCTTCAGTATGGGTCCATCCACTGCAGTTTGGTTAACTTACCAGGAGTCCTATGCTTTATCATTCTTATCCCTTTCCACTTCACCACCATATTTTATTATTATAACTTTATAATATTCATTGATGTCTGGGAAGATATGTTCCTGTAGTTGCTTTCCTTCTTTTAAAAGCTGGCTTATTGTTATACATTTTCTGCAATGATTCTAGAATGAATTTTTCAAGCTGTATGTAATTTTTGAAGGATTACACTAAACCTTTAATTTACAAATAATCTACTGGTTTTTAAAACCTTGTATTTATTTTATTTTTTATGTGTGAGTGTTTTGTCTGTATGTATGTGAGTGCACCATGTATGTGCAATGCCTGTGAAGGCCACATGTGGGCGCCAGATCTCCTGGAACTAGAGTTACAGGTAGCTACCATGGAACACAGAAAACCGAGCCCAGGTCCTCTGCAAAGGCTGCTGGTGCTCGTAACTGCTCAACCATCTCTCTAGCTCCTATTTACTGTTTTTCTTTAAAGCACAAATAATTCATATCTAGTTCATCAAATCTTTTCATATGTCCCTAAGTAAAGAGTACAGTTTTCTTCACCTTCATATTAGGAAATTATATTTCATAACTATCACTGATATACAAAAATATAAGATGTAGCTTGTCCAACTTGATGAGTTTTCTTCAGTTTTAACAGAATATTCAGGAGTGTTACCTGATAATCTACTTAAATTTATGTATAAATCCAAATAATATCAACTGTTTCTCCTTCTTTCTAGTAGTCACTACTTGTTTCCCATGCCTTATTGCATTATTGAGGAACTCGAGTGTAAATATCGAATTCTTGGGATCATAATAGATTATTTTTGACACAGGGTCTCTTGTACCCCAAGCTGACCTCAAACTGCCTGTGCAGCTAATGTTGACCTTGAACATCTGATTCTCTTGTTTCCACCTCCATTAGCTGGAGTTACAGGCTATTTCTTGTGTTCCTCATGTTAGTAGAAACGCTTCTAGGATTTCAACATCAAATGATATGCATGCTCAATACACACAAGTTCTTCTTTAGAGTTTATATCCCCAAAGTTAAAGCCAATGTTTATGTGTTAGGTTTGAAGCACCTTTTGTCTCACAAGCAATATCAGAAGACACTTAATTTTATAGTTTCCGGATCTTAAGTCACATCCTTTAAAGTAGCTCCCAAGAACACTGTTAGTACAACCTTAATTTTAGCATACCTAATATTTTATAATGCTTTTATTGATGTTTTGTATATTTCTCAGTTCAATTTAGACCATATTCCCCTTCCCCCAACCCCACCCCATCCCAGATCATGCACTCTGCCATAACTGTCCATATCTTTCTCTCAGTCTTCTTTGTATGTTTAGGAATTCACATTTTCCTCCTTTAATTTTATATTACTCTAAAATTTTATATTACTCTAAAATATTTCCACCCATATACAGAAATTATAGAGTCTGAAAGTAAGTGGTGGATCAATTCTAGAGCCCCTTAAGAGATTTACATTATAACATAGTTGCTTTCAGATAAACAGAAATATAACAATAATGTTGTTCAGCCTACCTTTCAACTGGGGTGTTAGCATCCACAAATGAGGGAAACGATTCGCTGCTTGTTTTTCTAGGACTGTGTTCATTCACTTAGCATAACGGCCTCAAATTCCATCCATATACCTGTAAAGTTCATGATGTCACCTTTCTTTACCACTGAGTATACTCCATTGTGTAGATGTACCACATTTTTGTCATCCACTAGTCAGTCGAGGGGCATTTGGGTTGGTTCCAGCTCTTTGTTATTGTGAAGAGAGTTACAATAAACATGAATGTGCATGTATCTTTGCAGTAGGATGAGTCTTATGGGTAGATACCCAGGAGTGGTATAACTGGGTCAGGTGGTAGGCTCATTTTGATTCTTTTAATGGTTCTCCACACTGCTTTCCATAATGGTTGTACAAGTTTACATTCCCACCAGCAGTGGATGAGTGTTCCCCTTTCCCCACAACCTCTCCAGTATTTGATGTCTTTTGTTTTCATGATCTTAGTCAGTAGTATTGGAGTGAGATGATATCTGAGAGTGGTCTTAATTTGCATTTCCTTAATTATTAATGATGTTGAACACAAAGAAGTAAGAAAACAAATGACCTACTCAAAAGATAGAGTAAAGAGCTGAACAAAGACTTCACCAGTGAGGAATTAAAGATGGCTGAGAAACTCTTAAAAAGTGTTCAGCATATCTAATTTTAATATCATATTCTTTAGTAACCATAATTGTCTTCCCATTAGCCCACAGATAAGTAAAAATCCTGTGATTAAACTCATTGGAATGGACTTTGCCATTCTCTTTAATACCCCAATTCTGTCATCATTCAGCTCTGCTCAGTCTAGTGACACCTGATCAAAGTGCCTGATACTATCATTGCTTGAGCACCTTGGAGCAACATCATGTTCAAAATCCCCTGAAAATCTATAAGCATTATTAATTACTATAGTAACTTGAATTTGGCCATTTCAGGAATTCTCTTGAAATATGTTTGTGGGTATGATGCCTGTCTCCCTGACCCTATAGCTGGTCATTGTCCAGACCCATTGTCCACATAGGCAGTTAGGCTTCATGTATGTGTGACCTACTGCTTCAGAGATTGTCTGTCAAGGTAATTCATTCCATACCCATAGACAATTATTTACTGCCTTCCTAGAATATTTAGTAGATAACAAAAATATAAAAGATATCACCTTTTTCTTGTGCTATCCCTACAATTATGATTACTTAATAAAGGTTACTCTGGCTTGAAAAAAACTCTTTTATGATTTTAATTATTTTATTTGTTTATGATATGACAGTTTATTAAACATTTAGTCAATTGACTATTCATTTTATATCTGTATAATAAAACATGACTGGGGAATTGACTTCAGTGAAATATGGAATCTAAAAGTGATCATTCATTCACCCTTCCTGTTGTGATGGAGACATTACCATTCACAAAGTATACTGCCTCAATTTTCGATGCCTTTAGTTTATTGTGAGTTTATCTAGAGATGACTGATGTGCACAGGAAAAGGCAGACTGTCAGAAGTTTCATTACATCTGGCCCAGGAAGGTGTTTTGTAAACCAGGTAGGAAGGATACACCAGAGCTCTATTTTGTATGTAAGCTCCTTTGTGAATATACATATTTTGTCTTGAGTAAATATATAAAATTCATTGTAAATTTTGAAGATTTTGAAAATCTCTTGAAGGAGATGATTTCTTGAGTTAGCTCAGTACAGAAAATGTTGACATATGTTTCATCTTGGACTAACTCATCAATAATGTATACCTTAGAAGCCATTAGAAATAGGATTGTGCTGGTTAGTTTTTGTCAACTTGACACGAACTAGATTTAAGTGGGAAGAGGGAGCCTCAAATGAAGAATTATTTCCATTGGAATTGTCAATGGGCATATCTGGAGGGGGGTGGCATTTTCTTGATTGCTAATTGAAGAATGCCCAGCCTTCTGTGGGCAGCATCATCCCTGGGGAGGTAGGCCTGAGTTGTATAAGAAAGTTGCTGAGCAAGCCAAGGGGAATCAAGCTAGTAAGCAGAGTTCCGCCACTGTCCCCACTTCCTGCCTCCAGGTTCCCGCCTTAAGTTCCTGCCATAATTTCCCTCAGTGTTGGACTGCATCCTGGGAGTTGTAAGCTAAAGTAAACTCTTTCCTCCCCAAGGAGAAAAAGAAAGCTAACTAGAACAGAGATGCTTATTAGTACATGACTGCACACCTCTAATTTCTTATCTCATGTATCTGAGTCTTATAATCCTTGAGCACATGAATCCAGCCCTCAAAATCTAGATGACTTTGTGTTGTTTATAAATTAAAGTCCAAACCTTTGACACTGATGCTTAAGATCTTTCATGACTTTAAATAAAACTTTATGGTTTTTTATAATCCAATCTTAAATTACTGGACTCTCTCTCTCTTTCTTTCTCTCTCCCTCTTCCTCTCTCTCTCTCTCTCTTCCTTCCCTCTTTCTCTACATCCCCTCCCTCCCTCTCTTTCCCCCTCTCTCTTTTTCTTATTATTCCAAGGCCTAAATCCAATACTAAGACTTTCTCTGAAATAGTTCCATCTCTCATTAATTCTGCCTTCCAGTGGATACTATAGCCCATTTACTATGTGTGGCACTTACATTATACTGATCTTTTATTTATACATAGCCCTTATTTCCACCTTCTGTGGTAGACTGTAAACCCTCTAAGAAGTGTTAACTACCTCTGTGCTGTTTTGTCTTAGGATGGTCATAGTGTCTAGGCCTTTAAGAATTCCTTCCAATATGAATTGATCATTCAAATAAACTGAAATTATCAGTGGTAAAAAATCTACCTTGGGCTATAATTATTTTCATTCAGAATACTTTGCATATATTCTCTAAGAAGACAGATTTCAGCACTGGGTAAACAAATGTAGCAATTATCATTTTTCCTACAGGTGTGCCTGGAACTACCCTTGAAATTTTATCTGTTTTCTTTTTCCTAGAATATCTATAATGTTTTTTTACCCATATTTTTTTGGAATGACATAGCTTCCTTCCTTAGAATTCAAATTTAATTTTAAAAAGAAAACTACTCATCAGGGGAATCAGTTGCCTTTGTTTTTCTTTCAAATTTTAATAATACCAGTAATAATAATACCAGTAAGAATGAAACAAGATAAGCATCCTAAATCTAGAAGTCAGAGACAGCAACTCACATCACCTTTACATAAACATTATCCTGGATATCAACCAAAGATGGTAAACAAAGCGTGTTACCTGTCCACTAGCTTTTATTCTACTAGTTCTTAATCTCAGAAGATCCTGCAGCTGCATTTATTCCTTTAAACACCAGCAAGAGGAAAATGGTTAAAAGGGACTTCTGAGTCCATTGCCTTCCTTCAAGTACTTATGAACAAGTGTTAGAAAAAAAAATTCACAGCAGAAGTGCATTTACAGAAGGCTAAGAGCAGCCAAAAACTGTATGACACATCCTGGAATCTGAGCAATCAATGTTCTATTCAGCCTTTTCCCCACCCTATGCATCAGAATTTTTTCTTTTGAAACTTCTGCAGAGTTGAACAGGTGTATTACATTCACACTAATCTACAAAAAAAGGCAAGAAAATTATTCATCTGTCAACAACAGAGATTTCAGCAAATTCTTTAAGATGCAAAGATTAAAAATAATCTGCTAGGGATTATCTTCAAGCAACAGGATATTGGGAGTGCTTTTCAACTGCAAATAATATGCTGATTTAATTAAAAAATATTTGTTTAAAAGGCATTTACGTCTAGTTCCCTGCCAAGTATTGGGAAGTTAGATGCCTAAGAGAGAAATTAGAAGTTGGCACTTTCTGTAAAGGAATAGGTAACAAATACCACAAGCTTTTCAAGATACATAATCTCTCTTACAACCACTCTGCCTGGTATCAGACAAATGGGCATGTCTTGGTTCCAATAAAACTTTATTAACAAAACATGTAGCTAGCCTACAGCCATGGTTTACTCCTTGAATATTATATTTCTTAGTAACCCTTGCATCTCCAGTGCCTAGCATAGTAACTCAATAGGAACAGGTGCCAAACAAATACTTGAAAATAAAGTAATGAAATGGCATGTGTATGTTGTATGTGCAGATACATATGTGTGCACATGTGCATATGCCTGTGTGAATATGTGTGGAGGCCAGAGAAGGCCTACAGGTGTCTTCCTCTATCACTTTCTCTGTCACTCCTTTGAGGCAGTGTCACACTGTCACTCACCATATTCTTGGCTAGGCTGGCTGGTCACCAGGCCCCAACAAGTCTCCTGTCTTCTACATCTTGGCATTAGGGTTACAAACATGCATGCAGCCATACCTGGCTTTTTACGTGGATCTTGGGTGTATGAATGCAGGTTCTCATGCTTATTCAGGAAGTGATTTTACCTACTGAGCCAGCCCCTCACCAGCCCATGATTAATGAAATTTTAAAAGATATTTCGTGTCCCAAAGAACTTGTTACCTAGATTTTATTCCAAGGCAAATAGGCAAAAATAAATTCAGATAAGTATTATGAAATAATAGCTCAGAGATTCTACATCAACTCTGCCTACTAACTCCAATGAAGGTTTATATTTTAATTTATAGTGTCTCTGTACCATAAAGACTTATTTTTCTTCAGGTTGATAATGTGAGTGTGTGTGTGTGTGTGTGTGTGTGTGTGTGTGTTAAGGGTATGGATGCACTCATGCATGATACACATACGAAGGTCAGAAAACAGAGTTGGCTCTCAGGTGCCTTCCATCTTTTTCAGAATATGGGGTTTCTTACTGGACTGGAACTTTGACACCCAGGCCAGACTGACAGACCCATGAGCATCTAGAGATCCTGTCTTCTCCTCCCATCATGAATCACCACACCCAGCTTTTTATGTGTTTTCTGGGGATCCAAACTCAGGTTCTCATGCTTGACAGACAAGCACTTTGTTGACTGTACTAGCTCCCAAGCCCTCAGTTAGGGCTCATTTTAGGGAATTTAAAGAGGCTCTAAGAAAGAGAGAGACTGGGGAAGACTAGATGCACCAGTTCACCCTTGACAGTCATTTTGACATCATGCTCTCATGACAAGAAAGATAAGTCAGACCCCATTCCCACCACCATCAAAGCTCTATCTAGTTGGGTCTTAAAAAACGATGCATGAACATACGTGCCAAAAAAAGGACAGACATTAAGGAAGACAAAGCTATTCGATGCAGAACTCTCTCTTTAGCCAACAGTAATCATTTTTGGGGTATTATTTAGCAGGTGGTACACTGAGGATAATTCATGGATACTCTACTTACAATTTGATTACATTTTGAAGCACAGTTGTGGGCAGGGGGCATAGGGAAAGGATAAGGATGATAAAATAGTCCATAGTTAGCAAGAACAGAGGCCTCAGTATCCCCAATCCCAAAGACATAAGGAGAGGAAGAGTCATGAGAGTCATTTACAAGGATGCAAGATATATATGGCAGAGTGCAGGGACTCAGATGGGGTGGGGGGCATGGAAAGGGAAGTGACTCTAAATTCGATTGAGAAATGATGTATGATTTATGGAAAAAGTTTAATAACAATAAAAATAAATATTTTTTAAAAGAGTCATTTACAACAGATTGCTGCTCAGTAACACAGTGCAGAGGATCACGGGGGCCAGGAAATGACCTCAGGATAAGGGAAGAAGGGGCTGTAATCCTCATCCTAATGTCCCACACTTCCTCTGATTGGCTGAACTAAATCAGAAGCCAGAGATGAAAGAAAGCCTGGTGGTTTGTCCCTCAGCTTCCAAGGTCAGGAAGTAGGTACAGATGGTTGAGAGATGACCTGGAAGGGCAGACAAGAGATAACTGGCATATAATGTACATTCTGCCATGACCATCCTGGAGAAGGATTGTTAGTTGCATCTGGGTAGCTTTAGGTTGATCATCTACACACTCATTTTTCTTCTGAATGAGATTTCACCATTGTCTACAAGGAAATGAATTGAGCGATTTTTCTCCTCCCTGCAGAGTAAGAAGATCTCTTGCCAACTACTCTCATTTAACAGATGGAAGGTGATACCAGGAAGCTTATTTGGCTTCTTCTAAAGTAAACAGCCAGGGGGAGAGGACACTGAAGTCAGGAGCCCAAGTTCTCAGCCCTGACTGCTAAGAAATTGACTAGGAGATTAGAAGGAGCCCATTTCTCTATTGAGTCTCAGTTTCACTTTCATAGTCTTATGAAGTAAAATCTTTAGAAGTGATGATCTGTGGTCAGATTCTAACCAGGGCTCCTATTAAAGTTATCTAAAACCCCTGAGGAATTTGTTTTTGTACATGAGCCTTTTTCTGTAAGAATAATTATGGCTTTTTTTAGCAACTTCTTACTGCCCACAAAACACTTGCGCACTATGCTTTAATTTCTCCTCTCATCCCCATTTTTTCCTTCCCCTCCTCTCCCTCCTCTTCCTCTTCTTCCTCTTCTACTTCTCCTCCTTCTCCTTCCTCCTCTTTCTCCTTCTTCCTCTCTCTCCTTTCTCTCTCCCCCCTTCCATATTCTTTCTAGAAAGCACATCAAATCTTCACCTCAATTATGAAGCACCTGAGTCTTCTCTACTTGCCCACCTAGTGACCTGTGGTGCTAAGAATTCACAGATCCAGTGAGCTTACCACTCTACAATCCTCGGTACCATGCCCCAGTTTCACCCTCTTTCTGTATCATTCCTTAGGTCAGAAAATCATCCATTAACTGTTCCTATAGGACAGACCCTAAGGGAACATTTTCTAGAGGAAGAAAGTTAAGGCTTTTGGGTGTTAAAGTCTTCAACAGTAGCTCACAGAGTAAGCAAAGTTAGGGAAAGTTCCTTCTAAACTGAGGATGCCAAGCAAAATAGCCGTGGAAATAAGTGAAATGTCTTAAATATTAGACCTAAACAAGCAAGAGTCACTTTTCTCATTGAATAAGGTTTTTCCTATCAACCTATTGAAAACTGTGACCATCTGATTAAATAAGTTCTTCCCTATTTTTCTGTCGTAGCCTCTGAAAGCTCTAGAGGAGATATTCTCCTCTGCCAGGGGAAGATTTTCCAAAGATCAGAGGCTAGAGAAGGCTGAGGTTCTTAGCTCCCTGGGATCTGGGATAGTTAAGCCGATTGGACCATGAGAGACCTGAAATGGGATTGCTGTTAGTTGCTCTGCCACCATCTGGGAAGACTCTTTGCCAGGCTCTGGCTGTCCTATGAATGCCAAGCTGCTCTGTGGCTTATCAAGAACTGGGCAGATGCTTAAAGAGCAGCTGTCAAGTCAAGATGCCTCATCTGTGACACTTCAAAAATGTGTTGAGCCCAAGAAGGGCTTATCTTACCAACATCTTCTGAGTTTGGTGGGTAGAAGGTGGACCACCCTTCACCACGTGCGTCTTTCCTACTAGCCTGATCCACGCACATCACCTACAACAAGACACCAGGAACAAAACCTTCAAAAGGAAGGAATTTTTTGGCATCTCTCTGCAAGGGTAATGGGGACTTTAAAGTTCATCACTACTACACTTCAGAACATATTACTCTACTGGGAACAGGCAGCAAGCGTGCAGGGCTCGTTTCCTCTTAGCAGCAGAAACCCTTGGCAGCCCTTGTCGACCTGGATCATGGATGTGAAATGCTCAGCATGGCTTACCGAGGGGCCTCTGGATCCTACTTTGTTCTGCCAGAGGCCTCCTGTTCATGCCCCATCAATCCGTATAATCCTTTCCTTATTTCCCAGCTGCACAGAGATTTTAGCTGCAGTTGTCTTAGAGCTGTCTGAAACTCGCAAGCTGCTGCCACTGCTGTGCTCAGGAATATCAGCCTCATTCTTGGGTCATGGTGGACTCTAGACCTTCTTGTGTAGATGCTAGTATGTAAAGGAATACGTGGCCTTGCTATGCTTAAAGCTCTTTTTAAGTAGCTTGAAAATGAGAAGTCAGGCAATTCTGATTTGTCCTTACACCTTGGGCTGGCATGTCAACAAGAAATAAAGGTTTTCTTCTGTTGGTTGGATGATACCCTAGCTACCTATCAATAAGAATCACTTTGGGAGGCCTGGGAACACCATTTACTCTTTAAAAATTATGATCTAGGTCTTTAGAATCCTTTGCAAGCAGGCAAAGGTGAGATACAGGGAGACAACAGCCATTAAAGTTTACAGAGTTTGGCAGTAGAAGAGCCAGGAGAGGAAATGAGTATGGATACACACCTGCTCTGTGCTGGGGAGAGGTGTGTACTCTGCTTAACTCCCACTTGAAGTGAACATCACCCTGCCTTGTTATTAGTGTCACTTACAAGGACACTCAGTCCCAGCCTGCAAAAGTTTCCAGCTGATGTTCTTTCATGACACTGCACTGACTTGGATTCCTTCTACCTGTTTGGAAGAATCGCTTTCTTTCAGAACACCCAGGAGCTTTCTTGTTATTTACAAAGCAAAACCTAAGAAGGACTTTTTTATTTTTTGGTCTTTTTGAGACAGGGTCTCCCTGTTGTCCCAGCTGTCCTGGAACTCACTATGTAGTCCAGGCTGGCCTTGAGCTCACAGAGATCCCCTTGCCTCTGCCTCCCAAGTGCCAGAATTAAAGGCATGTGCCACCATGCCCAGCTAGAAGGACTTCTTGCATCTTTACCTCTTCCTGCTGGGTGAATGTTGACAGAGCCTTGTCAATTAAACTTTGACCAGGTTCATTCCAGGTTTCCTTTAAACCACCTTTGGCCATTGCTCTGAAAAGCAGCAATGGCTACTTCAGAGATGAGATCCTACCCTCCAGTAAGTAAGTAGATAAGAAATAACCAAAAACAGTGCTCTCCTTCAAGAACTCCTATGTATCAGAACATGAATAGAGACAGTTTCAAGAATAGTGAAAATATTGTTATATTGAAATTATTATTACTAAGTCCAGTGGGTAACCTTAAAAGATGTGAAATTGCAGGAGGGAAAAGGCTTCTGTAGGAGAATAAATCTGGTGGAAGAAGAAAGGGTTAAATTTTTTAATCATAAAACAATGAGATCTAAAAAAAGATTAGTCAGGGGGATTAATGGGAGACAAGATAGAACGCAGTAATGAAAAGCAAAAAGTGGAATAGGTAGCGGGACAAAAGAATTAAATGGGGTTTGGAATTGGAGGGCAGGACAGAGGAAAGAGTAAAGGGAGGGATAACTAACAACAAAAGCCCTTTAAAAAGTCATATGGAAACCTACTGCTACAGAAGCTTTCTAAAATACGTACATATGCAACATAAGAAGAGTTCAAATGTAGTCACCCTATAATGGGGGTTCAAGAGCCCTACCAGACACCACAGGCTAGCGGGAACACGGCCCAGTGCCAGGAATGGACTCCCTCTTTGGCAGTTGTTGAGAAGGGACGGGGGTGCCATAGACCCTCAAGCAACACTGACCTATTTCCATCGCTCTTGGCTCCCCACCAGAGCTTGATAAGTCTTAGAACAAACAAAGAGGGGCTGGAGAGATGGCCTAGCGGTTAGGAGCGCCGACCGCTCCTGCAGAGGACCCGGGTTTGATCCCCAGCACCCACATGGCAGCCGAGAGCCGTCTGAAACTCCAATTCCAGGAGAACTCCAGTTCCAGGGGAATCCGAGACCCTCTTCTGACCTCCGCGGCATTGCACGACACGGGTGCACAAACCTGCATGCAGACAGTACATTGATACACATACAGAAATAAATAAAATAAAAAAATAAAAAATAAAAAAAAAAGAACAAACAAAGAAATCAGGCTTCTACTAACCTCAAAGTTAATCTCTTCCAGCTAGTTTTTATAGTACTAGAAGCTGTTTTGCATGCTACTGGAAGAGAAAAGTAATTACCAACCTTATCCAGCTGTGACCTTAAGAGCTATGATCATGACTGGCCTGGCAAGATACATAGAAAGGGAGGGACAGAAAGACTGTAAGAGACAGAAGTGGTAGATGAATAGAGGAAAGCAAGTTGCCTGGGCCCAGGAGATCAGTTGGATAGATGAACCCACAGCTCTGTGGCAGCAGGTGCAATCCCAAGACAGACCAAAACCCAGCATGGAGAGGGGAGGTAGAATGAAGTTCCATCCCTAGATGAGGATTTATTGGCTATTTATAGCTGCTAGAAAAGAAAGACGCTGTTTTCTTTTTTTATATAATACTTTTATTGGTATTTTGTGTATTTCAGACATCATTTTTCAGCTCAATTTAGACATATTGCCTTTTCCCTTCCGACCACCCCACCCCAGATCATGCATTCTGCCATACATGTCCTACATCTTTCTCTTGGTATTGTTAAGTTTTTCTCTGTAAAGATTTATTGATTTGGACAGAATTTAACTATATCAGTCAGTTCTTTGACCCATCCTTATGTTGTGGTTCCCTCCAAATTGTATTGCTCCAAAATATGCCTATATAAATGTCATATATGTACCAGAATTATGTCTCCAGGAATAAACTGTATGTTAACTCCAACATATGTTTAGTTCACATTTTTCCCTTTAATTTTATATTACTCCAAAATATGGATATATACATTCTTCCCATATATATTAATTACCATGTCTGAAAGTATGTGGTAAGTTAATTCTAGGGCTCATTAAGAAATCCACATTATATCATCACAGTTGCTTTCAGATAGAAAGAGATATAACAATAACATTGTTCAGCTTGTTTTTCAATTGGGGGATTTGGTACTAGCATCCACAAATGAGGAATACCATTCCCCATTTGTTTCTTTGGGACTGTGTTACTTCACTTGGCATAATGGCTTCGAGTTCCATCCATTCACCTGCAAAGATCACGATGTCATCTTTTTTTTTTTCCACTGCATAGAATTCTATTGTATAGATGTACCAAATTTTTGTTAGCCACTCGTCAGTTGAGGGACACCTGAGTTTTAACTGGTAAGTTGATCAGACTCCATGGGATGGTCCCACACTCAAGAGCACTTGGGAACACAATTTATACTCTATAGGCCTTTTAAAAATAATAGACGACATGAAGTTGGGGTGAATAGAACTGGGGTGAAGATGGAGATGGGAGAGGGGTTCTGAAGAGGTTCCAGGTATATTGTATGAAATTCTCAAAGAATCAATCCAAGTATTTAGAGATTGTTCAGCATAGCATGATTGTGATTTCTTTATGTGAACAATCCAAATATGTAGCAACAATAAGATAAGCAGTTAAAATGAAGGACACGCATATGCAGTGTACTAACCAGTACTAACAGTAAATGTGCTCCAAGTCCAGACATCAAGGAAGGTGGCTTCAAACCATAGGATAGAGTAAAGAAGTGACTATACAAAACTGAAAGTGATATATCAATGTATCTGATAGCAAAACATGAAAATCAAAATAAAATATCACTGAATATTGAATGTGTAGGGTTTAAAAAGTAAAAGCAGATAAAACCTATGATGCATATACTCATGAAGACAATAGGTAATTTTGGTTTGGTGACAAGAGAGGGGTGTGACACTTATAGTCCCTCTTGGGGGACTATATAAGAGGTGGCTACCAGATGGTAAAATACATAAGTATTTTTCATATGCTTTTCTACATACATACCTACCTTATTCCTTCCATTTATGCCCCAGAAATAGATCTCTTTGCTTGTTTTGTGTCTTTACAGGTCATAAACAAAAAAACATAGCATGTAAGTGGCATTAAGTATACACTTTGAGTAAATAGATTTATTAGTCAATATTTTGTAGTAAAATTGAATAAGTTAATATACAAACGATAGGCAGAAATGCTTTTGCTTTTGGCAATGAGGCCTATAAATTGCTTATAAGAGGCAAATAAATGAAGTCAGAGGAAATGTTGTTCACTGTGACCAGTATCATCTGGGGAAGATGTGAGGCTCATATTGAGAAGGAGTATTTATTTTCATGATAACCTACTAAAGTAACTATCATTTTTGCATCCATTTCCCAAATGACTCCCATAGTTTTTACAGAGTTGGTAAGCAGATTTGTGTCCATGTCTGTCTGACTTTATGGCATCCACGAGCAGAGGTAGAGATGTCTAGGAAGTATTCCACTGAGGGCGTGGGAAGTGGGTCTTGCTGGGCTTCATAAGTTTTCCTATGGCCCCACTGAGCTCCCCATCCAGCCAGGTCTCATTGTCCAATGCTTAAATTTCCATCTTGAATTTTTGAAGTCTATATGTCAGCTGGAGCTAATGGAACCACAACCCAAGTCTCTACTTAGATACAGCAATAGAAACACCTGTTCTTCAAAGAGGCATCCTGTGTGTGTCCAAGGGAAAAATTCTTAATCACCACTATCACTACCACTATCATCATCATCATCATCATCATCACCATCACCATCACTATCACTACCACTATCATCATCATCACCATCACCATCACCATCACTACCACTATCATCATCACCATCACCATCACCATCACTATCACTACCAATATCACTATCATCACCATCACCATCACTATCACTACCAATATCACTATCATCATCATCACCATCGCTATCACCATCACTATCACTACCAATATCACTATCATCATCATCACCATCACCATCATTATCACTACCAATATCACTATCATCATCATCACCATCACCATCACTATCACTACCAATATCACTATTATCATCATCACCACCACAATCACCCCCATCATTATGGAAGCCCTCACACAAAACCAAACTACTGATTTTTCATGAGAACAACGTGAGGTATTGATATTCATGTTGCACTGGTTGGCTTAGGTGGCTTGACTCCCTGATATATGCAGGACTGGAGTCTAGGTAGGTAGCCTATGGAACCCAAGCTCTTAACCACCTTGCCCTACTCTCTCTTGGGGCATAGAACTGTGAAAAGAAAAAAAAAGAACTGTGAAAAGGCCAAGAGTTCCCTACAAAGAGATCAAAATAGGATATGATAGAAGTCTTCATCAAGTCAACCACTTTAGCTATAGAGCTAGTTGACTCCCTCCCCACCACCACCATCACTAATGTCTATATATCTGCCTGTTTCTTTTCCATCTGCCACCAGAGAGCTCATAAAAATGTGAGTAGTGCCTCTGAAAATTCCTCACATTCACAGGTACCAGCCTTAAGGCTGTTCTTTTCTCAAGATGAAGGAAGATTTGCATTAAATTCTCCCCTGTGAATCCATTGTGTTCCCCCTTTTGCATTAAGTTAAAATTCAGACACATTTTCATCTTCATTTCACCTTCAGCTTCTGTTAGCAGTTTCCCACTTTAGACTCCAGCTTCTCTGATTTTCTTTTTGTCCACACTTCTGTAAGTCTTGAGTGAGGACTTAATGCCCCTGAAACAGATGCTTGGGCCACCCAGAAAACAATTTCACTTTAGAATATCTTTATATATATATATATCTATATTATATATCATATATATATAGAAATGAAGAAGCAAATAAATATTTCCCAATTTTATCTTATTTGTAAGTTTTAATTTTAAAATCAGAATCCACCTATTTTTTAATTTATTATTGTTGGTTAAACTATTTCCATCAATCATCATATTCATTTCTCAATTGAATTTAGAGTCACTCCCTTTCCTTGCCCTCCACCCCACCTGACTTCCTGGCACTCTGCCATACATGTCTTGCATCTTTTTCCAAGTCTTTCCGGTTTTTTTTTTTTTCCAAAGCAGAAGCTTACTGTTTTCAGGAGAACTTCACTATTTCAGTCCTTTTTGTTTATCCCCATTCTTTATTTTTTGTTGTTCTCACCAACTCACTATTGCTCATATATATATATATATATATATATCATACATACACATATCAACTGAGTTGGAGGATTTTCTTTTTTGGTTGTTGTTTGCTAAAAGATGTCATGTTTTCCTTAAGGAAGTGTTTGAAGGCTCCTCCCTGGCAAGCCCAAACAACCATCAATCCTGCCCCCTTGCTCCACATTAGGATCCTTCCCTCCCATGGTCACCCAAATGAGGTACAGCAAGCATGAATCCTGTCTTGATCCCCCTGCACTGGCCTCCATGACACAGCCTGGGTAGTCCAACAATGGCAGTCCACATTCTGAAGAGGCTGAAATCCCAGCAGCTGCTCAGTCCACAAGCTGGATATTTCAGTAGTCCCCATCTGGCATTGAAGGTTTGGAGGATTCTTGGAGAGACATGAGACTTCAGTCCATATTGGAGGCTTAAAAAGCTGTGTCTCATGTCTTCAAAGAATGTCAAAAGCAGTGGCAGCCATAGAGTAGACGCACTTGCCAGTAAGAATTGAAGATAGCCAAAACAACAGTGCTGTCTCTTTTCTTTTTGTCTATTTACTAAGGTCTCAAGTTTTATATCTGATAATACAATTTCTCAGGCTTTACTGATTATTTATTTCTGGTTATACCTTCCTTTTAGAATCTTAAGGCCACACAGTTAGCCCAGATTGACCAAGGTGTTTGTTTTCTCAAGGTCAGATGAGGATCTGGTCCTCAAAGGTCACTTGGGGTTTTTTATTGGGGGGGCATGTGGGAGCCCCTGGCTCCTTTCTGCTTTTCATTTACAAGTTCCATCCAGTCGAGGACAAAGTTAGGTCTTGCTAGACCAGGCTTCCCTTTTTGAAACATGAGCAGACTTTCCTCTTTATAGACTGGACACTGGCTGAAGTCCCATTAGTGGATCTCCAAGACCTCCCTGCACAGGAAGACTGGTGACTCACATTTGCAGGACATTTCAAGAGATGTCCCCATGCTTAGTCTCCTGGAACTTAGTTGACCTCTGAGGGCAAGAAACAAAGTTATCCCTTAAGACCCTTGGCCAAATTGGTATGGGCGTTAAGTATGGTAATTAAGCAACCAGAAAGGCTAAGTTACAGCAGCCTGATATATCACACCTATATTAAAATTGTATCTTCTGAAAACAAACTATGTGCTATTTCCATATCCTTTTTAAATCAGACCACATTTTTGTTCTGAGAAGGATGAGCATGGAAATGAGAAAATTTTAATGGTTTTATTGATGTTTTGTGTATTTCACACATCATTTCTCAGTTTAGACATATTCCACTTTCCCTTCCCTGAACCCCATCTCAGATCATGCACTCTGCCATAACTATCCTGCATCCTTCTCTCAGTCTTTTTTTATGTTTAGGATTCACATTTTCCTCCTTTAATTTTATATTACTCTAAAATATGCATACATACTTTCCACTCATATACAGTAATTGCAGAGTCTGAAAGTAAGTGGTGGATCAATTCTGCAGCCCATTAAGAGATTTACATTATAAAAATATAGTTGCTTTCAGATAAACAGAAATATAACAATAATGTTGTTCAGCTTGCCTTTGACCTGGGGATTTGGTGTTAGCATCCACAAATAAGGGAGCCCATTCAGTGCTAGTTTTTCTGGGACTGTGTTACTTCACTTAGCATAATGGCCTCGAGTTCCATCCATTTACCTGCAAAGTTCATGAAGTCATCTTTCTTTACCACTGAATAGCACTTCATTGTGTAGATGTACCACATTTTTGTCATTCACTCATCAGTTGAGGGCATTTGGGTTGGTTCCACCTCTTCACTATTGTGAAGAGAGCTGCAGTAAACATGGATGTGCATGTGTCTTTGTGGTAGGATGAGTCTTGTGAGTATACCCAGGAGTGGTATGGCTCGGTCAGGTGGTAAGCTCATTTTGAGTCTTTTAAGGGTTCTCCACACTGCCTTCCATAATGGTTGTACACGTATACATTCCCACCAGCAGTGGATGAGTGTTCATTCCCCTTTCCCCACAATCTCTCCAGCACTTGATGACTTTTTTGTTCTTGATCTTAGCCAGTAGTATTAGAGTGAGATGATATCTGAGAGTGATTTTATTTTGCATTTCCCTAATTATTAATGATGTTGAACACTTGTTCAGATGTTTCTTGGCCATCTTTCCTTCCTCACTGGTGAAGTCTCTGTTCAGCTCTTTATTCCATCTTTTGAGTAGGTCATTTGTTTTCTTCTTTGTTTTGTGAGTAGTCTATATATTCTTGATATTAATGCTCTGTCAGATGTGTCACTGGTAAAGATTTCTTCCCACTCTGTGTATTTTCTCTTCACTTCCTTGATTGTTCCTTTAGCTGTGCAGAAGCTTTTGAGTTTGATGAGGTCCCATTTATCATTGTTGACTTTATTTCCTGCACAGCTGCTGTCTGATTTAGAAAGTCTTTTCCTACCCCTATGTCTTATAGGTTGTTGGCAACTTTTTCCTCTATCACCTTCAGGATTACAGATTTCATGTTGAGAGCTTTGATTCACTTGGAGTTGATTTTTGTACAGTACAAGAGGTAGGGGTTTAATTATGTTCTACAAATGGTGATCCAGTTTTTTTTTTTTTTTTTTTTTTTTTTTCGGTCTTTTCGAGACAGGGTCTCCCTGTAGCCCCAGCTGTCCTGGAACTCACTGTGTAGACCAGGCTTGCCTTGAACTCACAAAGATCCACCTGCCTCTGCCTCCCAAGTGCTAGGATTAAAGGCGTGCACCACCATGCCCAGCTGGTGATCCAGTTTTGCCAGCAACACTTGCTGAAGATGCTATCCTTCCTCCATTGAGGTTTTTTTGCCCCTTTGACAAATATAAGGTGGCTGAAATTGTGTGAGCTCAAGTTTGGATCTTCAATTTTGTTCCGTTGGTCAATGGGTCCCTTTTTGTGCAAGTACAAGGCTTTATGACAATGGCCCTGTAATATAGCTTGAAGTCTGGTAGAGCAATCCCCCCTGTATTGCGTTTTTTTACTCAGGGTTGCTTTAGCTATTTGGGGTCTTTTGTTTTTACAAATGAATTTAAGGATTTTTTCCAAGTGTGTGAAGAAGCTCATGGGGATTTTGATTGGTATTGCATTGAATCTGTATATCAATTCAGGTAAATGGACATTTTTACTATATTAATTTTTCCAGTCCATGAGTATGGGAGGTCTTTCCATCTTTTGATGTCATTTTCAATCTCCTTCTTTAGGGGTTTAATATGTTTGTTGTAGAGATTGTTGGTATCTTTGGTTAGGTTTGTTGCCAGGTATTTTATAATTTCTGAGGCTACTGTGAGTGGGAAGGTCTTCTTATATTCCTTCTCCACTTGTTTATTGTTGGTGTAAAGAAAACCTACTGATTTTTCCAGGTTAATTTTGTATTCCAACCTTTTACTGAAAGTCTTAATTGTTTCTAAAAGTTTTCTGGTGGGGTTTTTTAGCATCCCTCAGGAAAACTATCATATCATCTGCAAAAAGGGATAGCTTAACTTCTTCATTTCTGATTAGTACTCCTTTAATGTTCTTCTCTTGTCTTATTGCCCTAGAAAGCATTTCAAGCACTATGTTAAAGAGGAATGGTGATAAGGGGCAGCCTTACTGGGTTCCTGCCTTTAAGTGAAATGGTTCCAATTTTTCTCCATTTAGGATGATGCTGGCAGTGGGTTTGCTATATATGGCTTTGATCATGTTGAGGAATGTTCCCTTCAGTCCAATTTCCTCTAGGACTTTAAACATTAAGGGATGCTGGATCTTGTAAAAGGCCTTTTCTGCATCAATTGAGATGATTATATGGTTTTTGTCTTTAAGTCCATTTATGTGTTTTATGATATGTTGAACCATCCCTGCACCTCTGGTATGAATCCAACTTGGTCATGATGGATGATCTTTTTGATGTGGGTCTGTATATGATTTGCAAGTATTTTGTTGACAGTTTTTGCATCTATGTTCATTAATGAAATGGGTCTATAGCTTTCTTTTTTGGTTGTATCTTTGCCTGGTTTTGATATTAGGGTGATGCTGGCGTCATAGAAGGAATTTCGGAGAATTCCCACTGTTTGTATCCTTCTGAACAGATTGAGTAGTAATGGTTGTAGGACGTCCTTAAGTATTTTATATAATTCTGCTGTGAATCCATCTGGGCCTGGGATTTTTTTAGTTGGGATGATTTTTATTACATCCTCAATTTCCTTGAGTCTTATGGGTCTGTTTAAATTGTCAATCCCTTCTTGGTTAAGCTTTGTTGGTTCCCAGGATTTCAAATATTCATCCATTTCTCATAGGTTTTCAAATTTAGTGGGGTATAAGTTTTTGAAGTATTCACATATGATTGTCTGGATCTTTACTTTTTCTCTTGTGATGTTTCTCCTTTTCATCATGAATACTATTGATTTGGAGTTGCTCTTTCTTTCTTTTTTTGGTTAACTGGGCAAGAGGTCTGTGTTTTGTTTGTCTTTTCAAAGAACCAACTTATGGATTCATTGATTCTATGTATTCTTTTCTTTGTTTCTATTTCATTGATTTCTGCTCTGATTTTTGTGATTTCTTCCTGTCTGTTGGGTTTAGGGTTCATTTGTTGTTGTCTGTCAAGTGTTTTTAGCTGCAGTGTTAGATTGTTTATTTGTTCCATTTCTGTTTTTTTGATGTCAGCACTTAGGGCTATAAATTTCCCACTCAAGACTGCTTTTAAAGTATCCCACAAGTTTTGATGTGTTGTATTGTCTTTGTCATTTGTGAATACTTTTATTTTACTCTTTATTTCTTCCCTGACCCATTCATTATTCAGGATGGAGTTGTTTAGTCTCCATGTGTTCTTGTAGCTAGTTGGGCTTATTCTGGTGTTCTTATTGAGCTTTATCATACTGTGGTCTGATAGAATGCATGGAATAATTTCAATCCTTTTGTATTTGTTGAGATTTCTTTTGTGCCCCAGTATGTGGTTGATTTTGGAGAATGCTCCATGAGGTTCTGAGTAGAAAGTATATTTTCTGGTATTTGGGTGGAATATTCCATAGATGTCTGTGAGGTCCATTTGGTGTATTGTATTGATATCTCTCTGTTTATTTTTTGTCCAGTTGATCTATCCAAGGGGTTCAGTGGGGTGTCAAAGTCTCCCACTATTAGTGCATTAGGATTAATCTGTGTCTTGAGTTCCTGCAGAGTAGTGTTTATAAAGTTAGGTGCAACAGAGTTTGGTGCATAGACATTTAGGATTGTGAAGTCTTCATAGTTAATTGTTCCTTTGACAAGGATGTAATGGCCGTCTTTGTCTCTTCTGATTAGTTTTACTTTAATATCTATTTTGTCTGATATTAGAATACCCACTCCAGCTTGCTTCTTGGTACCATTCACTTGGAATATTTTTTCCATCCTTTCACTCTAAGGTGGTGACTGTCTTTGAGGGTGAGATGGGTTTCTTGTAGACAGCATATAGAAGGATTCTGTTTCCTAATACATTCTCCCAGTCTATGTCTTTTGATTGGGTAAGTTTAGATCATTAGTATTTAAGGTTATTATTGGAGATATGTGTTACTTCCCTTCACTTCATTTTTTGTTTGCATTCTTGATCTAGGTTTGTATTTATTCTGTTATGCTTTTGTTGATTTCTCTCTTTAATTGCTTAGGGGCAGTTGCTCCTTTTGTCTGTTCTTTGGATTGCTTTGAGGATTTTCTGAAGTGTTGGTTTCTTAGACATGTATTCTTTCATCTTGTTCATGTCATGAAAGATTTTTCTTTCTGCTTCAACTATAACTGACATTTTTGCTGGATATAGTAGTCTGGGTTGGCTTCTTAAGTCGTTTAGTACTGAGAATACTTTGGTCCACATTCTTCTAGCTTTCATAGTTGGACTGAGAAGTCAGCTGTGATTCTGATGGGTTTCCCCTTATTTGTAACTTGTTGTTTTTCTCTTCTGGCTTTCAGTATTTTGTCTTTGTTTTGAGCATCTAGTGTTTTAACAATTATATGGAGTGGGGAGTTTCTTTTCTTGTCCTGTCTATTTTGTGTTCTATGTGCTTCTTGTATTTGTAAAGAGTTGTCATTTTTCAGGTTGGGGAAATTTTCTTCTATTACCCTGTTGAATATCTGGTCAATAGTGTCATCTTGGGATTCTTCTCCTTCCTCTATCCCTATGATGCAGAGGTTTGGTCTTTTCATAGTGTCTCACATTTCCTGGTTGTTCCACTCTTGTGTTTTTGTTTTAATTTTTCATAATCTTTACTTGAGCTTTCTAGTTGCTCTGTATTATCCTCCAGGTCTGATATTCTTTTTTCTGCTTCTTCCATTCTGTTTCTGAGGCTTTTTCCCATTTTTTCCTGGTGATTGGATGAGTATTCAATTTCCTTTTTCATATCATCTTGTGATTTCTTTAGATTTCCCACTCCCTCTTGAGCCTGTCATTCTCATCTTGTAGCTCCTTAGTCCATTGGTCATTTTCTTTTTTCATTTCGGCCTGGGATCTTTTCAATTTCTCTACTTCCTTCCAGACTTTGCCATTTTCTCCCTTTAGTTCTTTCCAATGTTTGTCATTATCTCCCTCTAGGTCCTTCTTGAGTTTTTCATTCTCTTCCCTTAGTTCTCTAATTTCTTTGACTATGTCTACAGTTGTTCTTCTAAGGTTGGTTTCTTGGCTTCTTTCCTCAGATATCTCATTGTAGGGATGTTCTGTAGGGTTGGTAGAGTTCAGTGTGGGTTTATTATGAGCTTTTCCCATTTTTTTTTTCTTTGTGTTTTTGGCATGTGGATTTGTCTGTTTATTTTTTTTCATTTGATTCTGGTACCTCAACATTGGCTGTTCGTTCCTCTGCACCACAGCTCCACCAGGTTGACCCGGGGTTGGGGGGACAGATTGTGTTTCTATGGGCCCCCAAATGTCAAGGCAGTTCCCCTTTGCCTTACTGGCACCTCACTGAGTCTGTGCACCTGACTGGACCCCAAGCTGGGACTTCTGGGGGCAAGCGTCAAGCCCCCCAAGAGTCAAGGCAGTTCTGCCTTGCCTTACCGGCACCTCACTGAGACTGTGCAACTGTCTGGGGCCCAAACTGTGACTTCTGGGGGCAAGTGTAGAGCCCCCCAAGCCAGAAATCTTATAAATAGAAGAAAGGGATCTTTGAGCCACATGGAATGAAAACCCTAGCCTCTGTCCTTATTATGTTTTTTTAAACCTGAAATCCTTCCTCATTAAATTGTTTCCAACTTACATATTGGAAAAGTATACAGACTGACTTATAACGTTTTCCAAATTGGGATTCATCTGGTGTCTACCTTGAGCTCAGAGCAAACTGAATCCTCTAACTCTGACTGCTTGTATCCAAAGAAATTGTGCCATTCCCTGGTGGGTATTCTGAAGTGGATATAGGGAACTGGACGGTTCTAGCAATTGTTTCTTATTCTTTTCCCTTTAGACTATAATGTGGAACATTGGTGAAAAAAACCAGACTGGATTGACATTATCCTCACTCTCTACAATGCCACAGAGTGCTTACAAAGATGACTTGAACATCACTACCAAGAAGAGACCTTCAAAAGAATATCCAAGAGACTTAACACTGTGAACAGTAGGAAGGCTATAAAAATGAGTGAATAAAATCAGAACAGAAGGTCAGGAAGCACAAGCAGAACTTCTCAGGGTGGTATTGGATGAGGAGTTAAGCTAGCTGCAGATAGATGGTGCAGAATTGGGGTATGATTTGTAAAACAGACACAATCTGGTTTTTTTTTAAATACCACAAACTCAGTACAAAGAGAAATCTTCTAATATCTAGGTGTTTGTAAAATGATGTGTCTGTGAATACAGGATTCTGTACCACTCTCCCATCCACACATACAAGATTTGATCTGCCATATCTGTCCCTTACATTTGATGAACTTGGACACCCTGTTTATAATGGTTTATTCTTAGACACAGTAGTATTTGACTAGAAGTCATATAATGTTAATTATTGCCAGTATGCACACAGAACCCCACAACTGGCCAAAGTGTTGAGAATAAGAGAGTACACAGTGTGTGTCCCTAAATAAGATTCCTATATTTCACCCACCCAGGGATCAGGGACCATTGCAGAGGAGGGGATAGAAACATCGTCAGAGCCAGGGTTGATGTGTGATCATAAGGAAATAATATATTTTAAGCCTTTGAGAACTTGCTTACATGAACTTGCAGCAATGGTGTAAACATGCACAAGACCGATCCTGAATCAATCAGACAACAACCCAGCACAGAATTTGGGAAATGGGCAGCAGGCCCTAACCCTAACAGAGGAACTATTGGCAACTGATTACTACTGGGTTAGGGAAAATTGATCTTTAAGGGATTAACTACATTTCAGTGAATGGACCTGCACCGAGGGACATCTGGGTACACAAATTTGACTTGATAATCCTTAACATGACAGAATGCATGAAATCTAGTATAGGGCTGGGAGGGTTGATGGGGAAGGAGGCATAAAGGTGATTAAGATTTATTGCATGAAATGCACAAAAATTGAATTAAATATATATATTGAAAAATTACTGCCAGTATTACAGAAAGGTTGGCAGCTACTATTGCTGGAATTATGGTTACTAAGTGTTTACTCTATACCAAGCATCTTTTAAATATGACATAATTAATGTGCTCTGAAGAGAACACATTCCTAGTAGGACTGAATGTCCACCTTGTATATAAGAAGGCTGAGGCACAGGCTTAACAACATGTTATGGTTACACAGCTGGAAGTCTACTAGAGAAGCAAGAGAGGTCAGAAGACAGGCAAATAAGTTTAACTGAACTTTTTAGGTTAATATAGGTCTAGGACCAGTAAGGGGGAAGAGAGGCAAGCTCATAGCTGGACACTAAGAAAGACTTCTGAGAAATAAAAAAATAGGAAACATGCTTTTTAGAAACATTGGTATGATTATAAATTGGGTTAATTTTTATCTTTTTCAAGGGATACAAGTAAAATTTACCTTCCTAAATAATAATGTAGTTGTTGAACTAAATTCTATAGATTTTGGGGAACATAAAGACTGTTTTTATGTGGATTACAAGTCTAAATTTCTTTTTTTAAGTTTTTTTAAATTTTTTAAAATTTATTCTTGCATGTGTATGAATGTACTGTCTGCATTTCTTTATGTCTTCATATGCCACCTCACTTCATATGTCATTTGACAATGGTATTGTGAAAAACTGTACTGATGATGTATATTTGTGGAGAGTTCATCAGGGTGGGGTGGGTGAACAAATAGTTTAAAAACGAGATGCCTTCTCTCACAATTCAACATAATCCATCAAATCTGTATATTATGGATTTATTTCCAAGTATGTGTTAAGCTCCTATTATGTGGCAGGCACAGTTCTACCCAGTGGGAAATGAATGGCAGAGAACAATGGACTTTTTAGAGCTTATATTCTTGTAAGGAGGAAAATATAGTAAATGAGTAAATATTTACCATGATGTCAGTTATGGTAATGACCTCTGTGAAATCAGTCTAAGATGGATACCTGTCCACTCCACATGCTCCCCCCACTGTAATCCATGGAAATGAATGTGTCATTCATCAGAAAGAGAAGAGGTTTGAAAGCCAGAAAAGGATAACGAGAAGTTATGGGAACCTGGTAGAAAGATATGTTTAACCCAAATTCTGCCACCTTTTTATAACTGTATTGTTTAGAGCAAGTTGCCTACCTTCTCTATGAATTGGTTTCTTAAATGTGATAATCCTGTTCACATCTTAAATTTTTATGCACATTAAACAAGGTAATATTGCTGAGTCTGGAAGACTCAACAACATTTATTTAAATGGTAATAAAAAGCTGGATAACATTTACAGCATCAGTCTATCTTGGGGACAGTGGGCTCTTCATACACTCCAAATACTGAGGTTGAGAGCTAAGAAAACTCAATGCAGATGGAAAACGCCTTCCCTGGGGACCAGGCTCAAGTTCTTTATGCACTTTTCTGCATTGCAAAGACATATTTAATTTTCTTAGTCACAAGTAGAAACATCAATAATCATTAACAAGCATTAACTGGATGTCAATGCTTAAAGCCATGTTCTAGAGAATACAAGGACAGCAATATTAAATGACCAAGTTTAGGTCCCTGCCTCAAGGTGTTCACTGTCTAACTGGGATATGAGATCTAAATGAACTTGTAACAAAACCCCCAAACCAGCACAAAGCAAGGGCAAGTGTTGAAGTGTCTTCTAAGCTTCACAGAGAAGAAAGCAAACAATGTCACCTGAAGAAAAGACAGAGTCCACAGGAGGATAGGAAGATCAGTTTGTGGAGTTCCCCTAGGTGTCAGCCACCAAAGCACACGTTTGATGTACTTTTTATGCATGATCCTTTGCATTAAGCCTTAAGCCTGTGGAATGACTTCTTGTGGAAGTGTAAGCAAATATGTTTGCTCCACTTAAGGCACAAAGAAATGATTCCACCACATCTAGTTTAGTGTTCCTCTGAGTGTATGGGGATGGCTTAATAGAGCATAGGTGTCTCAAAGGTACCTGTCTCACTGTAAAGCGTACCACAGCAGGGGTGAGGGCATATGAAAGCTACATTTCTAGAGCTCTCTGCACATTTTTCAGGCAGCTCGGTTGGCTGGAGGATCTCTCCAGCAATTGCTATTACTTATATTGTATTGGGGAGAGGCCTTGTGAGTCTTGCCACTTCAGGACTTTCCTGATCCATGTAAATTTTGTTTGCTTTCTGAGTTTTAGGAGCCCTCATCCTCCTTCCCAGAGGGAATGTATCAATTTAGAGGAAATAGTTATCAAATAAACTCAATGTACAAATGTGTAAACAGAGTTCTAGAGAATTTAAGCAAGTTGTTGAAGGTCATCTAGCTATGTAAAGATTGTCCACAGATACAAATTGATGTCTTACTATGCAACCTTGACTGTGTTCGCTTGTGCATCAAGATAAGGTAGCACGTATGGTGGCATTCAGGTGCAGAGCTGGAATTAGAACTCTTACATCTAAATCATTTCATCTTTTAAATAATGCGCTTGTTCTCCCAATTGAAAGATATATTTCATGACCATCTTCCTCTCACTGTTGAGCATTATTGAGGATCAAATGACTTGTTTAGCAGCATGGCATAGCTATTATACCAAATATTATGTTGCCACTAGTTCTGTCAGCTACACATCCTCCTGGGGGTTTGTGCACTAAAGAGCTCTAAAGGCCTTGTTCAGGAATACTACAGTAGAAAAAGGATCATTTGTGGGATAGACAAGGACAAAGGGCAAATGTCTGTAATTGGATTTCCCAGGACCTGTCAAATCCCATTCCCCAGTCCCCTGGTTCTTTTAAAGGGCTGTATTGCTGAGTATGTTCATCAAACCTTATGGAAGAAATCCTTATTTTTGTTGGGGTTTTAGTTTGTAGTTGATGGCTGTGTGGTTCACTGTTTCTAAACTTGTGATAAGGCAGAATGTGGTAGAAAGTTGTGAGGAAAACAGCTATTCATCCCATTGCAACCGGGAAGTAGAGAGAAAGAAAGCAAGGAGAGGAAGAGCAGTTCACAGGACAATAGACTCCTCAAATGCACACTCTCAGAGACTTACTTCTTCCAACCAGGCCTACTCCCTAAAGTTCCCACCACCTCCAAAAGCAGCACCACCAGCTGGGTCTAACCTGCAACTTATGCTCTTGGGTGAGGGGCACCCACCCTTAACTCAGCACAGGTTCTAATTTGGAAGCTAATCTGTGTTGACAACACAGATTGATGTTACCTTCATCACATGGGAGCCCTGTGTGCTTACCACTGTTTGTTATATCCATGTCACTTTAGCTCTGTGAAATTCCTATGCAGAGCCCCAGCATAAGCAAGTGCCCACACATGCTTCCTTACTGTTTGGAGCAAGGCAAGTCTTAGGTGTTTTCTACCGCATGTGCCAGAGATCCCCAGTCATCCCCACAGCCACCTGTGCACTGACACATCTTTTCCTAGTTCCCTCTCTTCTCTCTCCCATCACACCTATCCTAGTCTGAGGAGACCCTGCTCCAGGAGACAGCTGATGTCAACAGGAACTCTCCTACCCAGTCCACAATTACCCCACCCCATCACCCTCCCTCATTTCTTCTTCCCATGGGGCATACATAATGACAGCTTCTTGCTTCTGAATAAAGCTTATTTCTCAAAAAAACAAAACTGTTCATAACAGAGAAGGGAAATAAGCCACTGTCACCAGCCATTTTTCCACATTCTGTAAGTACTTGTGCTGCACCCTTAGCTCCTCAACACCCAGTCTCCCTGCTGACTGTGGGGTTCCTGACTCCCTCTGCTGCCTCTGTGCTCTTGCCAGGAGAGGAAGTAGTTGATTTCTGTCACATCTCTGAAATAAGGAGTTTTAAGTGAATGAACCAGAAATAGACAGATTTCCTGATTCAGCAAAGATGCTAAACAAGCCTTTCATGAAATGACCCACTGTAAAAATGAGCTTTGCTGCTATAGTTTAAGAAATTTCTTGGGAGAGTGAGGACTCATAATTTCCCCCTCTACCTGACTATGAGTGTTTAGGGAAATCTTTCATATTGTCAGCTAGACTCTCAGTAAAATACCTTTGCAAAAGCCTGTCAGATACTTCATTGACCCATTTAGAAAACTTCTGCTGAGCACCTAGCTACCATGTGCCTGGTAAGCACTAATGCAGGTAACTGGTAGAGGGCAGGAAATAAACAGTGATCAGAGGCCTACAGTCTCCTCCCTGATGAAGCTTATGTTCTACACCATTTATCTATCACTATTATAACAAGACACAAGAAAACTTAATGGCTTAGAGGAAAAAATCATTTACTCCATGTTCTACATGACAGTGGTTTGGGCTAGGCTCTCTACTGAGTTGTCATTCTACTTATCAGACTGAGATTTAATCATGCAACTAGCTTCTATTTACTTCACCTGGAGCTGTTCATGCAACTGTAGCTATCTGGTGGTCTATGGGGATGCCTGGTCTCCTTTGCAGAGCACCTTGCTCTGGCAGTTGGGGCTGGCTGTAGCTGATGGGTCTGTGGGGGTCGACTTAGGACAGTTTACCTCTGCCTCACATAGCCTTTCTCTCTCCAGTGCATTGGCCTGGCAATGTTATGTCTACAGTGTTCCTTAGTCAACATAAATCATAAGGCCAGCCCAGAGGGAAGGGTGTTCTATATGTTGATGATATGTTCTGATACACATTGTAAAATGCCGCGCATACACTTGTGTAAGAAATCTATGACCTTTCCCCTTGAACTATTATTATTCTAATAGTTGAGTAAAGTAATAAATATACAATAACATGTCATTAGAACTTCTCTTCCAAATGGCTGGAGCTAGAGGACATCATGCTGAGTGAAGTAACACAGTCCCAGAAAAACAAACGACTAATGGTATCCCTCATCTGTGAATGCTAGTGCCAATTACCTAGTTGTAAGTATTTCTTGAGCTTTTGTCCAAAGCAGTTGGGAGTGATACATATTGGAAACAACAATAACAACAGAAAGGACTGCATCAAAGAACTGACTGAAACAGTGAAATTCTGTTCAAAACAGTCAACTTCCACATGGAGAATATTGAGAAAGACTGAGAAAGAGATGAAAAGCATGTTTGGCAGAATGCATGAGCTCTGGTGGGGTGGGGGAATTGGGGGGGACATGGGTCTAGATTTAATAAAAAATATATATGTAAATATTTTTTTAAAAAAGAAAGAAAAAAATAAATAAATTATTATATTAAAAAACAGAAGTTCTCTTCCTAAAAACTACTTGAAGAGTGTATTAGTCAGGGTTCTCTAAAGAAACAGAAGCAACAGGATGAATATATAGTTATATACTATTTATTGATTTTGCTCACTTGACAGAGCTCAAGTAGTCCAACAGTAGATGTGCCACACTGGAGAGGCTGAGAATCCAGGGAACTGCTAAGTCCGCAAGGCTGGATGTCTCAGTAGTCCCAATCTGGTGCTGAAGGCCCGATGGGTTCCAGGAGATCTGCTGGTCTCAGTACACGCTGGGATCCAAAGGGTTGATCACAGCAGCAAGACAAACTCACCAGTGAGAGAGAGGCAAGCCACAGGAAAATAAGGACCAGCTCCCTCTGCCATGGCCTTTAATACTGCCTGCCAGCAGAAGGTAATGCCCACATTTGGGGTGGGCCATCTGGATTGAGGTAGTCCAATCCGACCTTTTTCTCTTATTTGTTTCTTAGTCCAGTCAAGTTGACACCCAGGATTAACCATCACAAGACCACCCCTTGTCAACTTGACACCCAATAAATAGCCTCTCCTTATGTTATGCTTAAATGTCAATTGCAAAAAATGGCAAGGTCATAATTCCACCTAACATGTTATAAGTGTCTCATGTGCAATAGCAAAGCATTATATCTTAGAGTAGGTGATAATGTCCTTGAGGAACACTTAGTCCTTCAGTATCTAATAACCTAAATATGACAACACTTAACACTTATCTCAGTTGCACATTCAAAAGGGAACAACACAAGTATCTGCTTAATATACATATATATATGAACAAGCACATTCTTAACCAAATAGGACAAAAGTTAATATCTATTATAATCCACGTTTCTGCAACTGGTCCCGTGGCCTCAGCTGATATTTATGACTACCTTCTTCTACTACCCATTCTGTATTTCCTCCACCATCAGCAAGCACCTCTGCAGGTCTTGGCTCTTTCCCTGGAGGAGTGACCCATACCTTCATCCCTGAAGGGTCTGGGCCATTTATTGTCCTGTCTGGTTTGGGTTGTTGGAGTTTCCCATTGACCTTAATCATAGGACATGGTAGCACCAGAAGGCGCCCTACAGCATCTCCTGCCTTCCAGACATAATCTTCCTTGCCCCCATTGTGGAGAAAAAGTCCAATTTCCCCATGGTAGTCTGGATCAATCACTCCTCCTACTACTGTTATTCCTTCCTTAGCCTGTTGGCTTAAAGGCAGTAGAAGCCCGAAGTGGCCAGGGGGAAGTCTTAGCTTCCAGTTCAATAGAACGTTTGCTGTATCTCCTGGCAAAAGCACTCCCCCCATTGGAGCCAAAACGTCTAGACCAGCAGAACGCAAGGTCGTGGGTACAGGAAGCAAAAATTTTCCTACTGGGTCACTAGGGGTGATAGTGAGTGGAATCATTCCCACTTCCACCCCTTGGTTCCTGGACCCATGAATTCTGGCTATAGGAGAAACAGTACCATATAGTGGACGCTGATTCAAAGCATATACTGCTTGCTGGAGAACCTTGCCCCAGCCCTCCAGGGTATTGCTACCTAATTGGCACTGTAACTGTGTCTTCAAGAGGCCATTCCATCGTTCTATCAAGCCAGCTGCTTCTGGGTGGTGGGGAACATGGTAAGACCAGTGGATACCATGACCATGGGCCCACAGTCGCACTTCTTTGGCTGTGAAGTGAGTTCCTTGATCAGAAGCAATGCTGTGAGGAATACCATGACGGTGGATAAGGCATTCCGTAAGTCCCTGGATGGTAGTTTTGGCAGAAGCATTACGTGCAGGAAAGGCAAATCCATAACCAGAATAAGTATCTATTCCTGTAAGAACAAAACGCTGTCCCCTCCATGATGGAAGTGGTCCAATGTAGTCAACCTGCCACCAGGTTGCTGGCTGGTCACCCCGGGGAATAGCACCATATCGGGGGCTCAATGTTGGTCTCTGCTGTTGGCAAATCTGGCACTCGGCAGCAGCTGTAGCCAGATCAGCCTTAGTGAGTGGGAGTCCATGCTGTTGAGCCCATGCATAACCTCCATCTCTGCCACCATGACCACTTTGTTCATGGGCCCATTGAGCAACAACAGGGATAGCTGGAGAAAGAGGCTGACAATCCACAGAACGAGTCATCCGATCTACTTGATTATTAAAATCATCCTCTGCTGAGATCACCTTTTGATGAGCATTTACATGAGACACAAGTATCTTCACATCCTTTGACCATTCAGAGAGCTCTATCCACATACTTCTTCCCCAAATGTCTTTCTCACCAATTTTCCAGTCATGCTCCTTCCAAGTCCCTGACCATCCAGCCAAACCATTGGCTACAGCCCATGAATCAGTATATAATCGAACCTCTGGCCATTTCTCCTTCCAGGCAAAATGCACAACCATGTGCACTGCCCGAAGTTCTGCCCACTGTGAAGACTTTCCTTCACCAGTGTCCTTTAGGGTTGTTTCAGAAATTGGCTGTAATGCTGCAGCTGTCCACCTCTGGGTGGTGCCTGCATAGCGTGCAGAACCATCAGTAAACCAGGCCCTAGTCTTCTCTTCCTCAGTCAACTGATCATAGGGCAAACCCCATGAAGCCATAGGTGCATGCTTAAGCCCAGGAGACATTGTAACAGGAGTGGGAACCATAGGCATTTGGGCAACTTCTTCATGTAGCTTGCTTGTGCCCTCAGGGCCTGCCCGGGCCCTGTCACGTATGTACCACTTCCATTTGACAATGGACTGTTGCTGTGCACGTCCTACTTTATGGTCTGGTGGGTCAGATAACACCCAGCTCATGATGGGCAGCTCAGGTCGCATGGTGACTTGGTGGCCCATTGTCAAACGTTCAGTTTCCACTAAGGCCCAATAGCAGGCTAAGAGCTGTCTCTCAAAAGGAGAATAGTTGTTTGCAGATGAAGGTAGAGCCTTACTCCAAAATCCCAAGGGCCTCCACTGTGATTCCCCTATGGGAGCCTGCCACAGACTCCAGACGGCATCTCTATCTGCCACTGATACCTCAAGCACCATTGGGTTTGCTAGATCATATGGCCCTAGGGGCAGAACAGCCTGCACTGCAGCCTGGACCTATTGAAGAGCCTTTTCCTGTTCCAAGCCCTACTCAAAGTTTGCTGCCTTCCAAGTCACCTGATATATGGGTCGTAGTAACACACCCAGATGAGGAATGCGCTGCCTCCAGAATCCAAAAAGGCCCACTAAACATTGTGCTTCTTTCTTGGGGGAGGGAGGGGCCATGTTTAACAACTTATGCTTTACCTTAGAAGGAATGTCTCTACATGCTCCACACCACTGAACTCCTAGAAACTTCACCGAGGTAGATGGCCCTTGAATTTTAGTTGGATTTATTTCCCATCCTCTCATGCACATATGCTTTACCAAGTGCAGACTAGCTGCTACCTCCTGTTCACTGGGTCCAATCAGCATAACATCATCAATATAGTGGACCAGTGTGATATTTTGTGGAAGAGTCAGGCAATCAAGATCCCTTCTAACTAAGTTATGGCACAAGGCTGGAGAGTTCACATACCCTTGAGGTAAGACAGTAAAGGTATACTGTTGGCCTTGCCAGCTGAAAGCAAATTGCTTCTGGTGGTCCTTATGAACCAGTATTGAGAAGAAAGCATTAGCCAGATCAATAGCTGCATACCAGGTACTAGGAGACAGGGCAGGAAATAGTGATCAGAGGCCTACAGTCTCCTCCCTGATGAAGCTTATGTTCTACACCATTTATCTAACACTATTATAACAAGACACAATAAAACTTAAAAGCTTAGAGGAAAAATCATTTACTCCATGTTCTATAGGACAGCAGTTTGGGCTAGGCTCTCTACTGAGTTGTCATTCTACTTATCAGACTGAGATTTAATCATGCAACTAGTTTCTATTTATTTCACCTGGAGCTGTTCATGCAACTGGTGGTCTATGGCGAATGCCTGGTCTCATTTGCATAGCACCTTGCTCTGGCAGTTGGGGCCGGCCATGGCTAATGGGTCTATGGGGGTTGACTTGGAACAGTTTACCTCTGCCTCACATAGCCTTTCTCTCTCCAGAGCATTGGCCTGGCAATGTTATGTCTACAATGTTCCTTAGTCAACATAAGTCATAAGGCCAGCCCAGAGGGAAGGATGTTCTATATGTTGATGGGGAATCCTTCTGATACACATTGTAAAATGCCACGCATACACCTGTGTGAGAAATCTATGGCCTTTCCCCTTGAACTATTATTATTCTAATAGTTGAGTAAAGTAATAAATATGCAATAATATGCCATTAGAAGTTCTCTTCCTAAAAACTACTTGAAGAGCTTTCTGAAAAATAAAGGATATACCTAGTTATCTGGTTCTTCCCATTTCTGCATCACAGCTGGACTTGAGAACCACTGGTTAACATGCTGTGAAAGAAAAGTAATTAGCTGTTGTTCTCTAGTAATGAAAGACTATTTCAGATGCAGAGGTGAAGGAACAATCTTCTAAAGAGGAAATGTTGGGACTAAGATTTAAACCTAAATGAAGAGGGATGGTATGGCAAGCACAGCAGTCTGAAGCCACAGGCAGACAGGGGCCGGTAGGGTGTCACAATCAGGTGTGCAAGACAGCATGTTGGAAGAAAACTCTAGACCATAGAAGCCCAGAGCTTTGCAGGAATCTTCTGTTTACTTTCCCAGCCTTGCAGCTTGGCCACTCAAAAGGCTTGGGTTTTTATAGAGAAGTGAAGCAATAAAGAAGTGACTAAAGGAGCTGGAGAGATGGATCAGTGGTTAAGAGTGAATGCTGCTCTTGCAGAGGAACTGAGTTCAGTTCCTAGCACCCATATTTTCCAGTACCAACCACCTATAACTCCAGCTCCAGGAGACATGATGCCCTCTTCTGTCTTCAGCAGGCCCCTTTACTTAGGTATCACACACCCACACACATACATACATAATTAAAAATAAGAAAAAATTTAACTCAGTTTGAAAAAGAATAATTGGAGGACTGGAGAGTTGGCTCAGCAGTTTAGAGTACTGGCTACTCTTTCAGAGAACCTGGATTTAAATCCCAGCTCCCATATGGCAGCTAGCAACCATCTATAACTCCAGTTCCAAGAGATCTAGCACCCTCTTCTGACCTTTGCAGGCATTGCATGGTATGAGTGTACCTACATACATATAAACACTATAGTCATGCAAATAAAATATAAAACATATTTTTTAATTAACTCAAAAGACCTTCTGAAGAGAGGCAAATAATTTTTATTAATTTATTCTTTAGAAGAATTCAATAATTTGGTGCAATCTCTGGAAAAAGGAAAGCAAGTCTGGAAAGGTGGAATGCTTAAAACAAGGAAACAGCAGCAATGACAAGCATCACTTCAGAGAACACAAGGGTAGAAAAACAACTCAATCAGTGATGAAAATGAGGATTGGCACTGTGTTCTGACCACTACCCCAGCCCTGCAGAAACTCTGCACCCAGAAATGTCTACAAGCAAAGCAAAGAGAGAGAACAGAACAGAGGCATCCCTCTGTTAGAAGTAGCCAGGACATAGTCCATCTCGAACCATTCTGCTGTTTATTACATGTAAGGGAGGCAGTCAGAATGGCTATCATCAAGAAAAAGAAGACCAACAAATTCTGGTGAGGGTGCATAGAGGAAAAAAGCATAATACGTGGCTAATGGAAATGTAAATTAATGCAGCCACTAGGGAAATTAGAGTGGAGATTGTGCAAAAAGCTAAAAATAGAACTACTATGTGATATAGCAGAATTGTACCATTCCTTAATATGCAAAAAAATCTAACTCAGCATATGACTGCATGCCTCTGTTCACAGTGACACTGTTCACAGTAGCTAAGTTATGGAATAAAATATAAGTGCCCATTAACAATTGAAAGAAGAAAATGTGGTATATGTACACAATGGAATATTATTCGGCCACAAAGAAGAACAGAGTACTCTCATTTGTGGGTGAAACTAAAGATCATATTGTTAAATGAAATAAGACAGACTCCAAAGACAAATATCACATTTTCTTTCATATGTGGAGTCTAGATGGGAAATTCTCATATGAAAATAAAAGGGGGCTATTAGGGAAGTTGAAAGGGATTGGGGGGAGGGCATAAGAGCAGAAAATACAGGGATAAATACGGTCAAATTGTGTCATGTGCGGGTGTGAAAATGCCATAATCATGTCCACTATTTTGTGAAGTTAATTTACTCCAACAAAGATGTTCCCTCCCCCCCCCCAAGAAAAGGTGTAGGGAAGTCAAAACTTTACCTTCTTTAGGATATTTTAGCTGGGCTTGAAAATAAAATCAATATATAACAATGACAAGAAGAAAACATATAAATGTATTTAATGTAAGGTCTTCATTCCCCTCGTTTGGTGCCAGAAATGAACTTGGGGCCTTATACAAAGTGCTGGGTGAGCACTTCGCCACTGATCTATATTCCCATGCCATCAGTGTAAGTTTTTTGTGACATGGGAGCTTTCATAAAATTGAAGATCATTTAGGCTGAATAGACAGGGTGGCAAAAGGACACTGTGAAGGGAAGCCGAAGAAAGATGAACATTATCTTGACAAGGGCCGTTCATGCAGAATTCAGGAAGAAGAGAAGGTGAGAGCATCCTCCACCTGTTGCATTCCAAGTGTCTTCAGCCCCCAGTGTGGCACGGTTTGAGTGACTTATTCTGCCTTCCCTTCTGTTACTGTTACTAGACACAGTTTCTGGCTGAGAGAAATTTTCGCAATTTTAGTGACATTTCGCTATGTACAATAGTATTTTCTCTCCATATCACAGCTGTAGGATGGGAAATGGGGCCATAAGTGGTGAATTTTCCAGTGTGGAAAAGCAAACAGGAGCCCTGAGAGGCAGGAGGATAATACCATAGGACTACTAGAGGATCTTGAGCAGAGAGCAATCAGCCCTGCCCCTTCTCCAGTAAAAAACATCTACTTCCTACTACTCAGAAACTGTTACCAGTGTGGAACTGTTATTTCACACTCTATATGTATCTTCACTAGAGATAACAGTGTCTGTCACCTGGGGGAGTCATCTTAGAAGGGAACAAGAGTATGGGATAGCTAGCTCAGTTCTCAGAAAAGGGTGTCCTAGCAAGAAAGAACAGATGTGAAGCAGACACAGTTAAAAATCAAGCTGTAAACGCCGAACTCCCCAACGGCTGTTAGTACGCCAGAGAAAGCTGATTTGTGGGCCCCCGACCCGAAACTGCATAGGTAGAGATCTCACCAGCCTGTTCCCTCCTCCTGGTGAAACCAAAGTCAACAAACAGAGACTTCTGCCTGCTCATAGCCTTGCTTGTCAGGGTATTCACTGAAGGTCTTAGGTCCCAGTGTCAGATTGAAGCAGAAGGACAGCCATCAGAAGGAGGAATGATAGGGCCATCCATAACCACACTGAATCCATACCCATAGATCTGAGACCTAGAGATGTTCATTTTGAACCAGCTTCCAGGCAACGCTGCTCCAAGTTAAAAATCATAAGTTTTAAAGAAAATGTAAATGTAATTCTCAACTCCCAGCAGCCTAGTGTATTTGCTCATTAGCCTGTTGGGAGATCCCAGACTGCAAGCCTTTTCCAAAACATATGACCAAACAAGAGACCCTAGGTAGGGCAAGACTGTGAACCCCACACACTGGTAGAAAGAGGCTATTTCTCTAAGGAAGCACTTTTAATCAGTTCTAGAAAACAATTCGCTGCAGCTCAGGAAGCCTGAAATTATCTTCTGAACAGAAGAATCTGTGAATAAAGAGGCACAGCCTTATACAAAGCACACACACACACACACACACACACACACACACACACACACCTTAGAAGGCTTGAGCCCGCTTCCAGGCTTGGGCACTGATAGGCACTGGACATCTCAGAGCATAGTTCTGAGAAAGGAGGGAAGTAAATGCCGTACTGCATTTCTCACAGATAAACAGCTGGAGATGCAGACTTGGACCAGATGTGTGTGAGGCTGAAATGTGGGAGTGCAGAAGGCTGGGCAGGGCCAAGACACAGGAAGTGCTCCCAGAGCCCCACTGCAGCTCCAGCCCAGCAGGCACATTTCCTGCCGCTTTCCCTCCCCCTTTTCTCTTTTTGCTTCTCTTTTTCTTTCTTTCTCACTCTTCCTTTGAGCTTCCCTCTCCTACTGTCTTTCTTCTTGTATCTCTCTCCTTGAGCTTTCTTGTTCATTTCCTCTTCCTCTCGCCTTCCCCACCCTGCCCCCATCTTTACATTTCAGTTTTTTCTCCTTTTCTTCCCCTTTTACCTTTCCTTTCCTTGTGGCAACAAAGATTTAGCAGGTCTTCATTCTGGGCCAAGCACCTGCAGTCGGATGAGGAGTGGTCAGATGGCGACACCTACAACTGCAACCTAACTCAGGCTGGTGGTCAAATAAGTAATACCTAAACAGAAAGCTGAGACAGTAAAGTAGCCAAAAGGAGAGAAGTCTGGAGAAGGGGCCTGGTCCATAGTGGCAGCCTGGGTGTTTTGTAAAGATCTAAGCTTCACTTAGCTCACAGTTCTGGAGATCCAGACAGCTAAGACCATAGAACTAAATCTGCTTGGCCTCTTGTGAGTACATTCCCTCTATGTCATATGGCACAATCTCACAGCCAAACTGACTTTAGTAACAAACCCACATTTCTATTGAATTTTTGTGCTTTTCATACAATATAATTTGATGGTAGTTAGATCCCCTCCCTTATCTGTTCTCCCCATATTGTCTCCCACCTAATTTAGTGTACTCTATTTTATATATACTACATTGTATATTATATATATAACTATACATAATATAATCTATAGGCCTTATTTATATATAAAATATATAACATGAATAATTAAATATAAATATAATATATGCATAAGTAATTAAATAAAAATACAATATATATAAAATAAGGCTTATAGAGTCTAATCTGTGTCCCCAAATGCCATTCAGTGTGGGTCTATCCACTGGAGCCTGATCGATCTACCAAGAGTCCCATCCTTGGAAGATACTCACTCTACCCCTCAAACCAACTCATGAGATAACTCATCAGCCATTAACTTAATGAACTAATCCATTCATAACACACAGCTCTCTGTCAATCATTTCTTAACTATCTCATCTCCAAAAATCATTACCATCAAAATTTAGGAATCAAGTTCCCAACACAGGAAATTTGAGGGATACATTCTAGCTATAGCAGAGGGATAGTGAGCCCCTCAATGTGGAGCAGGGTCCCAATCCAATGGCTCCATTAAGAGCCCCAGAAAATCTGCATGGGAAAGTACATAAATTTCAGTATCAGACAAGATTGGATCAAATAATGACTCTGACATTTACAGATAAACTTGACCAAAGGAGAAAACCTCTCTTAGCTTCACAAGCTAACAATTGTTGAGTTTTAGCTTACTGTGTATGGTGGTTTGAATGAAAATGTCCCTCAGAGCCTCCATGTATTGGGACATTTTGTCCCTATTTGTGACACTCTTTTGGGTTTTAGGATGTGCAGTCTTGCTGTAGGAAGCGTATGTTTGACAGTTCTTAAGCCTTGCCAGCTTTTCGGTCACTCTCTGCTTCTTGTGCCTGCTTGGAGACCTGATTGATTGCCACACCCCCACCCACCATCCTCTTTGGCCAGGCCTTCCTGACATGGACCCTTATCCTGGGAACCATAAGCCAAATAAACTCTTCCTTTTAAGGTTCCCATGGTCATGGAGTCTTATCACAACCACAGAAAAGCAATTAATCTAGCCGGGAGTGGTGGCACACGCCTTTAATCCTAGCACTTGGGAAGCAGAGGCAGGCGGATCTTTGTGAGTTCAAGGCCAGCCTGATCTACAGAGTGAGTTCTAGAACAGCTGGGGCTACAGGGAGACCCTGTCTCAAAAAGACCAAAAATAAATAAATAAATAAATAAATAAAAAAAGAAAGAAAAGAAAAGAAAAGCAACTAATCTACTATACAAGTGAGACAGAGAAAATGAAGTCCCTGTGCTCACTGGATAAAAGAGAAGTCACTTTCACTTTTAGGGAGCAATTGTTATTCGTGAGTAGAGGACAAAAATGTTGTTCTTCCTGTTTTCCCATATTCTTTAAATTCTCTAAAATTAAGATGTTTATAATTGTGAAATGGGGGTGGAGGGACAGAAAGGAAGTTTTATTAAGGGTGAGAAATGGCTAGCTATAGTTTTGACTTTGAACAGGCCTATTGACAAAATACTAGCATGTTCTCAGAGTGATTCAATAAAACAAGGCTATGCAATTATGTCAGTTATGTCCTGCCCAAGGGCACTGGGTCAACCAGCAAGGACAAATAGCTCCCCTGGGGTATGGCCTTCCTCTCACACAGAGCTTACCCTACATTGACTGGAATGTTCTGCTGGCTTCTCCTACAGTCCTTTCTCTGCATGATACATAACAAGGCATTGGAAGAAGGATAGTAAAACAGAAAGCAGTGCCAACATTTTGGTTTAGTTTTCATTGTTTAGTGTGTTCAAGGATACAAAAATATTCCCAGACTCTGTTCTATCTGAGGCTCACCAGATCTGAGATCCAGGATCCCTTTTCCAACACTGTACTCTTACTGGTCCACCTGCCCTCGAATTTGCCTCTTGTTCCTACAGTCAGTCATGCTGTACTGCATGGAAGTGTTTTGTTTTCCAAATTTTCAGCCAAAATTTACCTAGTGATGCCTCATGGTTTAGAGGACAACCTTCAGGATGAATTTTGGGAATCATCATTTAGCCTCCCATTCAGAGGGAGGAGATATTTTGATGTATTGTGTTTCTTTTCATTTTGATTCTCAGTATGATACAAAAATGCTTGTTATGATATATATATATATATATATATATATATATACAAAATCACTTGATATATAGATATATACATATAGTTAGACATAGATATGCAAAAACGCTTGATAGTAACTCTAATTCCATGGGTGGGATCAGAAACCCTCTTCTGACCTCTGCCGGGACTGCACAACACAGGTGCACTTACACACATGCAGACAATACACTCATACACATAAAATAAAAATAATTTTGTAAAATCTTTTGTCGAACTTTTGTACATTTCATACAACAGTTCTTAATCAAATTTAGATCCCCTCGACCATCCACCCTCTTGCCCTGCCAGACCTCACACATTCACACATGCATGTTAAGTTCTATCCATTCAAACATTTGTACACAGATGTCCTTCAGTGCAAATTCATCCACTGGACCCTAGTTAGCCTATCTAGAGATTATTATACTCTCCCTCATCCAGTTGTAATCAGTCTCCAGGAGTTCTCAGTCTAAGGCTGGTCTGCCATGCATTTATCTTGCTCTGCTCTGGACCCTTGTCTGATTGGGTTGGCACAGGTCCTGTGCTCAGTGCCACCATTGACAAAAGTTCACATGTGCAAACTTCCAGTGGCCTAAAAGCCTCTGGCTCCTTATGTTCATGAAACAGCCCTGCCTTTCCATTTTCTTGTCTCCTGGTGTTATATCAGGATATAGATTCATGTATAAGGGATTGGTGCTACAATTCGCAAATGAGAAAGAACATACATCACTTGCTTTTTGGCATTTGTGTTACTTCACTTACTAATTTTTTAAAAAAAAGATAGATTTGTATATCTTCCTGGTATTACAACTCATTTACCTGGTTGGATGGATTATTCTCAGCTGAGACAAATGTGGCCTCAAGGTTCCAGCAATGCCCTTCACCTTGAGAACTAAAACCACAAGGACATCTAAGGGTTGCCTCTTAACATCAGTCTCTTCTACAGTGAACTCAAAACACTGAAGTACAGAAGCCATCAATCCAGGTAAGCAGAATAAGTTTCTAAGCAACTAGGTACAACCTGTTCTAAAAACTCCTGCCCTGGTTAGGTTGTCTGTTCCCATACTTCGAGTTAAGTTTTAACTACTGGGCTCAGGTGGAGCTCATACTACATCGTAGCTAAGGGCAATCTTGAAGTGCCTTGCCATGCTTTCAGCACCTGCTCTCTGCTTTTCCTTTTCTTTTTCCAATTTGTAGGCGATTGACTATATGTGGATTCAGAAAGAGTAAATGGTATGGTTTGTACCCAGGAAGATCTGTAATTCAGTCATCCTGGAATGACATCATAACTGTTTCCATAAGTCCACTGATCTGAGGAGAACTCCACTCTAGGTTATGTCAAACAAAAAAACCTTACTTATCTCTGAAGATATAAACCTAATTTACAAATACTGCCATGAGGATTAGGCAGGGCTGTGGGAAGTGGAGTTTTTAGATAAGGAGGATGGAAGCTGATGGAGAAGGGAGGTACCTCCTCACATAGAGCAGAAGAGACAGAAGTATGGGCATGCATGAGCTTGAGTAGTGTGTGTGTGTGTGTGTGTGTGTGTGTGTGTGTGGCAATTGCCTTTAGTCATAAATGGCAATTATCCAATGCATACATATGAAAATGTCACAGATTTTGATATTAGACATCTTGAAACCAAATACTGACCATGGCATTTACAATGTTGGTCTTGAACAAATGAGGTTACCTCTCTCAACTCTTCTTTATCCTGGTATGTAGAGTGTGTAAATCGAGCAGGTCAGGGAGCCAGTCTTAAGTCCCGTGCCTTGGTGGATACAGAGAGGTCATTTTCTGTACTAGGGAACAATGGTTATTTGGGAGAATAGGCAAAGGAGGTCTGTGCTTCTTGTTTTCTCAGTCTTTAAATTCAAGAATTAAGATGTTCTCAATTATGGGACACAAGGGAGGATGCAGGAAGCAGATTTTATTAAGAATGAAAAATGGCTACAATTTTGATTTTGAAAGTAGGCTTGCTGACAGAATGTGAGTATGTTTTCAGAATAATTAGCAGGAAAGCCAAGGCTGAGGAAATTAACTGCCTTCCAATGGCGACCTTGAGGCTGGTGCACGATAAGGCCTTCATTTCTCAATGATGCCAGCCAAGGGCCCTGTGGAAGAGTCGATCCTTGTCCCAGGAGACTAAAGAAGAGGCTCTAAGCATCATAAGAGCATCTTCTCATTTTTTTCACTTTCTGTCTTTTTAATTTTTCTCCACATGTTCAAAGGTATTTTTTTCTATTACTTCATTTTTAAAAATTTTTTAACTATAAGTAATATTATTAGTACAAGCATCCTTCATGTAAAAGAAATTTGCAAGCAGTTGTGCCCAAACCCACACAGCCCAAGGGTCCCACCATCCAGCTGGCGGGGGGGGGGGGCATGTATGTTCAATCAAGTTGATCAAATAAGTGTCCAGTCTATATTTCTGTAGTTTCACCATTCACCCCAATCGCAGCCCTTACATTCTACCACACCCCCTCTTCCACAGATTGTTCCCTAGGTTTAGAAAAGGGGCACAGGTGGATGGGAAGCAAAACAGTCTACTTTCTCTGAAGGGGTCGTTTTGGACTCTGGTCAATTCTGGCTGTTTCCTTTCATGGGCTGACAGTTTGTCCAGGAATAACCTTTCAATCCTACTAATGAAGCATGCACAGCTATATTTATTGCAGCTCTGCTCACAATAGCAAAAAGCTGGAACCAACCCAAATGCCCTTCATCTGACGAGTGGATAGAGAAAATGTGGTACATGTACACAATGGAGTTCTGTGCGGTGGTAAAGAAAGACAACATCAAGAACTTTGTAGGTAAATGGATGGAGCTAGAAGATATTATATTAAGTGAAGTAACACAGTCACAGAAAAACAAGCGACGAATGGCATTCCTCATATGTGGATGCTAGCGCCAATAACCCAGTTGTAAATATTTCTTGTGGAGAGGGATGCATAATAAAAGAACAACAACAGAAAGACCTCATCAGAAAACTGACTGAAATGGTGAATTTGGAGGGGTGGGAGGGGCGGGAGAGGGACACGGGTGTATATTCGATTGATGTATATTTAAGTGATGTGAGTTCAACAATTATCCAATTTTCCCCAGACTCTGTCTACAGTTTACATGGTGTTTTAGTACTTAGTAAAAGTAAATATGTGTATATTAAACAACATTGCTTTAAAGGTTCTGATAAAAATGATAATGCACCTGAGTTAGTTGGAAATATAAATTGTTGTTGTTAAAATCTATATAACAATAACTTTGGGATTGGCACACACAAATGTTCTCTATAATTTTTCTGTTGTACAGTATCATCTTGTAGCATTCTCTTTTACCTGTAGGATGATTTAACTTAAAAAATTAAGTTTGCTTCCAAAGTTAATGACATACAGTCACCCAAAACAGCTTGGGTGAATTTGATGAAATCGACACCTTGATTCCTGCCTATAGGTACATGTACCACAACTGCCTTTTTGAGACTCATGGGTCAAAAAACAAAAACATAAAATAAGAAGGGGGGATACAGATATATAGAAAACCTTTTTGTCAAAAACTTTGCAATTCAAATCTTAAAATTAACTATGGGAAAAGATTTGTATGTTCCAACAGGTCAGAATGTCACCAACTTAGCAGCTGAGAAAGAAAAGATACAGCTTTGCATTGAGTAGGACGTACCAGGAAGTGCCAGCAGAAAGGTTGGCCCGTCTGAACATTGAAAGGAAGAAAAGCCTCAGACTGCTACAGACATCAAACCCCTCTGTGGATCCTACTTGTAACAACTATTTATAATGAGTCCTAATGAAACTTACCTTCTAGGTGCCGCAAAGTTTTAATACAAGAGACTTTCTTACCTCCCCTTCATAGAACAAGGAGGAATATGATGATGATGAGGTCGTTCTCTAACTGTAAATTGGAGCCAACTGTTATAGAGGTAATCTCTTATAAAACCGGTAAAACTGCCTTCTTTAATTGACTAATAGACATAGGAACTGTGAAAAGGATTATTCTCTATTCAGAACCAAATATAATACTAAAGTCTCCTTAAGCTATGCACTTAAGCAAAATATATTAATACAGGAGAGCTCTGATATCAGCAATGGATTATTCTGCCAAGGAGATGTTGGCCAGGGGATCCAAGCCCCCACAAAAGGTAAAGGCTCCTTGCCTCCAAACTGGGATATCTGCAGGAAGAGAGGCGATAAGGCCCTGCTGTTGAAGACCTGATATAAACATGGGAAAGATGTATGGAGACCGCACTTGCAAGTATACAGATGGTCTCTGGGATGCCAGAGAGTGTTACCAAAGACCACTAAACCAATAAAGCAAATATAGGTCTCCTTGAGTCAAGCAAGACTCCTCCGTCAGCACCAGCTACACCTCATCTGCCTGGAAATACTGTGCAGCAGTGGCAGCCATATGTCTGTATATCCCAAATCTAATTGGCTATTAGCTCTCTCCTTGGAGGAATAACCCACGGCTGATGCCACAAGCTTACATCCTCTAATGGTTAGGAGATGTTATAAACCACACGAAGACCCTGTCATACTTAACAGAAGAAAATGTAATTCATGGATTAACATACCATCCAAACATCTGTGTCTATACCAAAGTAACCTACCATAACTATTAGTACTGTTTAAATACCTATATATCTAATTGCTTGTGCTTCATTAGTAGGATTGAAAGAGCATCTTCTTAAAGTAAAGCGAATATATGTTAAACTCATAACTCGTTCAGGCTGCTTTTACCTATGCATATTTAGTATCAACCTTACAAATTAACTAGCTCTAAACCTAACCTTATCAACTCTAAATCTATTTTGCAGAGAAGCAAAATCTGTCCGGAGAACATAACCTGCCCAAAGATATATTTAGAAGTTGAGGTAATCAGTTAGAACATGTGTTTAAAACTTTTTGTAAGAATACCTGTCACACAGTACACAGTAGATGAGAACAGACACTTGGAACCCTGGAAATCAGGATTCCAATGTAGGGATCATCATTCTATCCGTCAGAGATTTTGAAACCACCATGAAGTAGCCAAGTGACTTTGTTATGTCTGACTGACTGTGAAATATCTCCCATAGGCTTATTATGTGTGTGAATACTTGATCTCCAGCTGGTTGTGCTGTTTTGGAATGACATAGACCCTATAGAAGTGGACCCCTATTGAAGGAAGTGGATCACTGGTGGTAATACGTGAGTTTTTTCTTTGCACAGTCCCATCCCCTGTCCACTCAGTACTTACTACACCATGATGTGAAGAGGTGAGTAGTCTTAGCTCTACACTCCATAGCCATTGGAAGTGCCTACCTTAGTGTTTTTCCTTCCATGATGGACTGTATCCCCCTCAAACAATAAGCCAAAAGAAATCCTTCATCTCTTAAGTGGCTTCTGGTCAGGTATTTTGTCATGGTAGAAAAAAAAAAGTAAAGAATATAGAAGGCTAGTTAACCTGGGTTACACTAATTTTCCACAAATGTAAGAATTTTGTAATTTTATTTTTTGAATTTTTTATTTACTTAAATGATAAGTACACTTAGGCAATAAACACAAGGAATCTCCATACCAGTCCAATTACATCTACATCTAGTTTTCTGTAGAACCCAGGGTCCCCAAGCCCAATTGAAGAGATTTGCTTACACAAGAAATAAGATCTGATCTGTTTTTGCTGTAATCTCACAACCCATTCCCCCCTCCTTGGCCCTTACAATCTGGCATGCCCACCTCTTCCAAGATAGTCCCTGGGCTTTGGAGGGGAGGGTGAGAGAGAATGAGACATAGAAGGTGTAGTTTGTTTGTTTTTTTTATTCTTCTTTCCCCTCCCTTTCCCCTTTTCCCCTCTCTTCCCTTTCTCAGGTGACACCTCAAATTCTTGGGACTGTTCATGTTCTGTTTATGACAGGCTGGTGAGTCATCTAGCAGTCTCCTTTTAATTCTAGTAATAAAAGACAAATAGCAACACATTTTAAAAACTGTAACAAGTTATTCTATGGGTGCAGACATATATGCTTGGAGATGTCATGGTTGGGGCATTATAACTCTTTGACCAAGGTAGATTTCTGTAATTTTAAAGATATCATTTCTATCTCACAAGTAGCTGAGGGATTTTTTTTTTTTTACAATTTCTTTTAAAAATATTTTTCTTGGAGTTTTGTGCATTTCATACATCACTTCTCAGATCAATCCAGACTTGTTTCTCCCTCTATGCCCCCCACCCCTCCTGAGTTCATGCAGTCTGCCATACATGCCCTGTATGCCCTTCTGGGTCTTTTCAAAGTTTTTCAAAGCAAAGGATTATTGGAGTTTTGGGGGGAACGGGGAATTTACTGCTTCATTCAGTTCCCTGTCCCAGTTCTTTAGCTGTTGTTGTGTTGTTCCCTCCAATCTGTATTGTTTCAACATATGCACATATGTGTGTGTCACATCTATACTAAAATCTGTCCTCTGCAAACAAATTGTATGTTATTTCCAAATCATATTTCTGGATTCGCATTTTCCCCATTTTTTTATTTTATATTATTCCAAAATATGCATATATACACTCTACACATAAGTCAAAATTAAAAATTCTGAAAATAAACTATACATTGATTCCTAAACACATTTAGAGATTCACATTTTAACAGTAAATTTGCATGCAGGTATAAAGTCCTGTAATTTTACTTTTTTTTTAGAATATGACTACATACCCAATATGGTAATTACAATGTGCGAGTATAAGTGGTAATACAATTCTAGAGCCCATTTATAGATTCACATTGTAATAGCACAGTTGCTTTCAGATACAATGAAATATAATAATAAAGTTGCTCAGTTTGCCTGCCGACTGGAGATTTGGTGTTAGCATCCACAAATGAGGGGAAACCATTTGCCTTTTTTCTTCTGGGACTGTGTTACTTCACTTAGTATAATTGCTTTGAGTTCCATCCATTTGCCAGCAAAGCTCATGATGTCATCTTTCTTTACTGCTGCATAGAACTCCATTATGTAGATGTACCACATTTTTGTTATCCAGTCATCAGTTGAGGGGCATTTGGGTTGGTTCCAGGTCTTTGCTATTGTGAAGAGAGCTGCAATAAATATAGCTGTGTATGTATCTTTGCCATAGGACGCATCTTGTGGGTATATACCCAGGAATGGTATGGCTGGGCCAGGTGGTAGGCTCATCTTGGTTTTTTAAGGGTTCTCCAGACTGCTTTCCACAGTGGTTGTACCTATTTACATTACCACCAGTAGTGGATGAGTGTTCCCCTTTCCCCACAACTTCTCCAGCATTTGGTGTCTTTTGTTTTCTTGATCTTGGCTAGTATTATTGGAGTCAGATGATACCTTAGTGTGGTTTTAATTTGCATTTCCTTAATTATTAATGATGTTGAACACTTTTTAAGATGTTTCACAGCCATCTTTACTTCCTTACTGGTGAAGTCTCTGTTCAGCTCTTTACTCCATCTTTTGAGTAGGTCATTTGTTTTCTTTCTTCTTTGTTTTTTAAGTAGCTTATATATTCTGGATGTTAATGCTTTGTCTGATGTATCAGTGGTGAAGGTTTCCTCCCACTCTGTGAGTTTTCTCTTCACTTCTTTGATTGTTTCTTTAGCTGTACAGAAGCTTTTGAGTTTAATGAGGTCCCACTTGTCAGCTGTTGTCCTTATTTCCTGTGCAGCTGCTGTTTGAGTTAGAAAGACTTTTCCTACACCTATGTCTTGTAGGTTGCTGCCAACTTTTTCTTCTATCACCTTCAGGGTTTCAGGTTTTACATTGATATCTTTGATCCACTTGGAGTTTATTTTTGTACAGGGTGAGAGGTAGGGGTTTAATTTTGTTCTTCTACAAATGGTTTTGCCAACACTATTTGCTGAAGATGCTATTTTTTCTCCATTGAGCTTTTTAGGTCCCCTTGTCAAATATGAGGTGGCTGAAGTTATATGAGCTCAAGTTTGGATCTTCAATTTTGTTCCATTGGTCAATGGTTCTGGTTTTTTTTTGTTTTTTGTTTTTTGTTTTTTTGTTTTTTTGTTTTTTTTTTGTTTTTTTTTGCCAGTACCAGGCTGTCTTTATGACTATAGCCCTGAAATATAGCTTGAAGTCTGGTAATGTAATCCCCCCAGTATTGCACTTTTCACTCAGGGTTGCTTTAGCTATCCGGGGTCTTTTGTTTTTCCATATGAATTATAGGATTTTTTTATAAGTCTGTGAAAAAGCTCATGGGGATTTTGATTGGGATTGCATTGAATCCATATATTAATTTGGGTAGAATGGACATTTTTACTTTATTAGTTTTTCCAATCCATGAGCATGGGACGTCTTTCCTTCTTTTGATGTCATTTTCAATCTCCTCCTTCAGGGTTTTAAATTTTTTGTTGTAGAAATCTTTGGTGTCTTTGGTTAGGTTTATTCCTAGGTATTTTATTTTTTTGAGGCTATTGTGATTGGGAAGGTCTCCTTATATTCCTTCTCCAGTTGCTTATTGTTGGTGTAAAGGAAGGCTACTGATTTTTCTAGGTTTATTTTGTTTTTCCCTGCCACTTTACTGAAACTTTTGATTGTTTCTAAGAGTTTTCTGGTGGAGTTTTTAGCATCCCTTAGGTAAATAAACTACCATATCATCTGCAAAAAGGGATAGATTTACTTCCTCTTTTCCAATTAGTACTCCTTTAATTTTGCTTTCTTGCCTTATTGCCCTAGCAAGAATTTCAAGCACTATATTGAAGAGGAGTGGTGAGAGTGGACAGCCTTGCCATGTTCCTGCCTTTAAGGGGAATGCTTCCAACTTTTCTCCATTTAGGATGATGTTGGCTGTGGGTTTCTTGTATATGGCTTTGATTACATTGAGGAATGATCCTTCCAGTCCAATTCCCTCTAAGACTTTAAGCATGAAGGGATGCTGGATTTTGTCCAAAGCTTTTTCTGCATCAATTGAGATGATTATGTGGTTTTTGTTTTTAAGTCCATTTATGTGTTATTGATTTACATATGGTGAACCATCCCTGAATCTCTGGTATGAATCCAACCTGGTCATGATGGATGATCTTTTTGATGTGGGTCTGTATGCGATTTGAAAGTATTTTGTTGAGAATTTTTACATGGACCCCCAAATCTGTATCTCATACATACCAGACAATATCCACCATGGAAGAGGTATTCAACAGCTCAAGAGACAACAGTACTCAAGACCATTAAGGTAACAGGGTTTACCAGACTATAGAATGTTGCGTCTCCATTGAGGTCCTCCTTTCATGGTTCTTCCTATCCATCTTATGTTATCCTTACCACAACTGTCATTTCCCCTGGATGAAGAATGGAAGAATGGAAAATGTCCACTCTTGAAATTCCTTATTTTCTCTTTGTGTAGATGGGAGAGCTTTAATGAAGGATGATATGGTCTCTTTCTTATTCCAGCAGGCCCCCAAAATCTCCATTTGGAAGGAGGAAAGAATTATTAAATTCACTATCTTGTAGAAAAATGATTTCTGCCACTTAAACCACTGAAGTAGTTACTTTCTTGGTTAGGATTTAAGACTGTTCTATTTCTGAGAACTAACAATGCCTTTGGAGGTATGTTTGTCTAGTCTACCTCATTAATTAAGCAGATGGATCTGCAAATCAGCCTGTCAGAAGCATCACACAGGAAGATGTCACCTAGCCCCCTACACACACACACACACACACACACACACACACACACACCTATATCTTAAGCCCTAAATTACCTTCCCCACACTGGGCTTCGAGGAGGCATCCCCACTTGTTACAAATTTCTAGGCAATCAGTCCTAAACAAGGATTGTAATTTGAGAAAGATGGTGGGAAGAGAGGGAGAGAGAAAGGGGAGGGAGAAAGAGAGAGAGAGAGAGAGATGAGTTGCAACTTACCTCACATTAATAAATGTGCCACTTCTCAAGGAAGGACAAAGGAAATGATTAAATCCAAGAATAAGAATTGAGAGAAGGACTCGACACCTCTTCTTTTTTTTTTTTTGACACCTCTTCTTAAATTCTGATTTTCCAATGAGTTTTTGTCAAATTGTATTTAACACATAGCTTTATGATTTCTTTTCCTGTGGTGTCTTTCCCCCTTTGAAAAGTACATGTTCTGTTAAAAGTATATTTGTCTGAACATGAACTTAAATACACAACACAATAGGTTTTTGCTATTAATGTATTATGAAAATCTAACTCACAGATCAGCTCTAACTCTCTTCACTCTACCTGGAAGTTATTTCCCCTGGTCTTGTTTCCTGGTAGAATAGAATGCAAACAAAGGTTCCCAGGAAAAGTATGAAAAACTTGATCAGCTAAAAAAATCATACCTTTAAAAGCTTTTTTTTTTTTTTTGGTCTTTTCGAGACAGGGTCTCCCTGTAGCCCCAGCTGTCCTGGAGCTCACATTGTAGACCAGGCTGGCCTTGAACTCACAAAGATCCACCTGCCTCTGCTTCCCAAGTGCTAGGATTAAAGGTGTGAGCCACCACGCCCAGCTCCAAAAATCATACCTTTAAAGGCAATAGAGAATTACTAAGCAGGGCTAACAGAATGGAGTTGTCTGGAAAAAGCATTGAGTTAGTGTTAACTGCCTCAGGACCTTGGCAGATTCTGGGCATAGGCGTGGCTAAGAATTTGGACTTTGCTGATGCTTGGGCAAGTGCACAGAACAGAGCTGGAGACAGACACAAGAACCCAACCCCACATTTCCCTATGAACCAGTAGTTCAGTGTTCATAGATACTCACAGGGATCGAATGACTTTAGTGGAATGTCTGCAAACTCATGACTTGTTTCAGTGAAGATATCTGCTGATTTTGAACCTGAGTGAAGCAGAAGAGCTAAGCCCAAACTCAGAAAAGTACAGTGGGATTTGGGACTTCCTACAATCTGTCACTGCTCAGGAGACCAAGAATTATCGTGAGGAAAGGCCCTGAGAAGTAGAGATAAGAGTCCTCAATATTTGATGCTTTTAATGACATAAGACATGTCATTTTATTGTCTGTTGATTTGGTGTTTGTAAGTAAAAGTTCTGCAGATTTTTATGTTAACTTAGTACTTGCTGGATCTGACAAATTCATTCGCCAGTAGATTCTTTGGGATTTTACCATTTAGCCTTTAATGCTATGTTGGACAGAAGAGGTAAGTGAAGCCATAATCGTCTCTCTCTGATTATGAAGGCAAAGTTCTGATATTTTATAACTGTGTTCTATGAACAATAAATAAATTTTGTGTTCTGACATTTGTTTGTATTTGCATATGCTCATTAAATCACTTTTTGGAATTTTAGTCTTTCAGAATATTTAAAATATTCTAACGCACTTGGGATTAGTGTTTTTGAAATATTAGAAATGTCTATTTTGCTTTATCAGCACCAGCAGTGGCTATATTACTCCAAAACAAACAAGTTTTGATGGAAAAGTTAATCACACTTCCATTTTAACCCCATGGTTAAATTAGTTTGTATTTTTCCATGTGATTATTGCTTTTCTATTTATTTATTTATTTGCTTTACTTTTATTTTATGCAAATGCATACATACAGTCATTCAGTACCAGAAGAGGACGGAAGAAAGCATCGGATGCTTTGGAACTGGAGTTACTGATGATTGTTAGCTGCCATGTGGGTGCTGGGATTCAAACCTGGGTCTTCTGTGAGAATAGCCAGTGCTCTTAACCACTGAGCCACCTCTCCAGCCCTATTTATTTTTTGAAGACTGCATGCATGGGTATTGTTTCAGCATTATTTCCATCCCTCCCAGTCCCTCTCCACCTCCTCCATGTGCCTCTGACTCTCAATTTCCTGCCCCTTCATTTGATTATTATTGCTACACACACACACACACACACACACACACACACACACATGCACACCCACACACAATGCTGTCTATCTGTGTTTTGGACTTCCCTCTTGGGATAAGATAACCTCTCAGGGAGCTAGTCTCCAGAGAACACTGATTCTCCCTCCCTCAGCATCCATTGCTTGCCAGTAGCTCTCCATCTTGAGGTGGGAGCACATCAATTTTCCCCCATCCACCCGACATGCCACCCGGTTTTGTCACTATGCAGATCTTGTTAGACTACCATTCTGTAGTGTAGCTTCCCTATCATTTCTTTTTTTTTCTTTTTTTAATTATTTTTTAAATTTATATATATATATATATATA
>VZQC01009057.1:165244-179450 GCA_009823505.1 Rhizomys pruinosus | reverse complement strand
CAGAGCTCGTGCATTCTGCCAAACATGCTTTCCATCTCTTAGTCTTTCTCAATATTTTCCATGGGGACGTTGACTGTTTTGAGCAGAAGTTCACTGTTTCAGTCAGTTCTTTGATGCAGTATTTTCTGTTGTTGTTGTTGTTTCCAAAATGCATTATGTCCAACTGCTTTGTACAGAAGCTCAGGGGGCCCTACACAAGAAATACTTACAACTAGGTAATTGGCACTAGCATCCACAGATGAGGGATACCATTCGTCGTTTGTTTTTCTGGGACTGTGTTACTTCACTCAGCATGATGTCCTCTAGCTCCAGCCATTTTCCTGCAAAGCTCATGATGTCGTCTTTCTTTACTGCTGCATAGAACTCCATTGTGTAGATGTACCACATTTTCTCTATCCACTCATCAGTTGAGGGGCATTTGGGCTGGTTCCAGCTCCTTGCTATTGTGAAGAGAGCTGAAATAAACATGGCCGTGCATGTATCTCTGCAGTGGGGTGAGTCTTGAGGGTACATGCCTAGGAGTGGTATGGCTGGGTCAGGTGGCAAGTTCATTCCAAGTCTTCCAAGGGTTCTTCACACTGCTTTCCATAGTGGCTGCATGAGTTTACATTCCCACCAGCAGTGGATGAGTGTTTCCCTTTCCCCACAACCTCTCCAGCACTTGGTATCTTTTTCCCTATTACTTCTAGCAGCATGAACTATCAGCAGGTATCTTGTCCCTCTGGCTCTCACATTCATTCCACCCTTCTTCCGTGATGTTCCCTGAGCCTTAGTTGTAGAGGTTTGTATTGTAGAGGTGTCACATAGGACAGGACATCTCACAGTCACTAATTCTCTCCATTTTGACCATATGTGGAATTGAGTAATCATCTCCATCTGTTACAAAAAGAATTTTTTTGATGAGTGATGAGAAGTACATTTGTCTGTAAATATAAGGTTAATTACTTAGAAATAGAAATAAATTACTTTGGTCTAGGGAAGTGAAAAAGTGGGTCATTCTGTATGGTCTATAACCTCTCCGGCCATGTGTACTTAACTATAATTACAGTAACATACATGAATTCCCTATCATTGAGCTGGCCTTAATTCCAATTCAATGGCTGTTGATCACCCCCAGATAAAAGTCACATTGTTGTACCAGTAGAGAAAATTTGCTGGGCCAATCATTGCTGTAGTTCCCAGACTTTACAACTGAGTAGGATCAATTTATTTATTTATTTATTTATTTATTTATTTATTTATTTATTTATTCTACCAAGTTTTTAAAATGTGTTTTCAAGGAATTTTCCCACTATATGAAGACTTTCACATTTTGGACAAATAATTTTTCAGTTTATTGTCTTCTTTCCTTTCCAATGTCTCTCTGATATATAGTGACATCCTTTGAATTCCTGCTGTCTATATTTTTTGTCTTCCACACCTTTTATTAAGTCTTGCTAGAGATTTACCATTATTTCTTAGCTTTTTCAAGGATTCAATTCTTGTTTTTTTGGATCTTTTACTTTTTATTCCATCAGTTTCATCCTTCATTTCACTTCACCTGCCTTTTTGACATCTACTGACTTATTTTATAATTCTTTGAGATGAATGCTGAGATTTGTCAGGCTTTTTTTTTTTTGAGACATGGTCTCCCTTTAGTCCCAGCTGGCCTGGAGCTCACTATGTAGACCAGGCCAGGTCTTGAACTCACAGACATCCACTTGCCTCTGCCTCCCAAGTGCTAGGATCAAAGGAGTACACCACCACACCTGGCTTTATCAGCTTTTTTAACATAGGCATTTTAGACCTAGAAGTTTCCCCTTAACTATAGACTCATGGGAAACCTCCACAGTTTCCTATGCCATGTTTTCATATGCATTTAGTTTGAAATAGTTCAATTACATGTATATTTTCGTGTGTGTATGTGTGTGTGTGTATGTGTATATGTGGTCCATGTGTGGAGATCATAGGACAACTTGCAAGAGTTGGTTGGTTCTCTCATTCTGCCAAGGGCTTGAACTTATCATGCTGGGAGCAAATACCATTACCACTGAGCCATCTTGCTAGCCCCATTTTGAAATATGTTATAATTTCATTTCTGATTTCATCTACTGTATATGTGTTTAAAAAATGGACCACTTATAATGTCTTGAGCTTCCAGCTAACATAAAATATAAAAGTGAACATCTTACTTCCTAAGTATTTATGAGATAGTCCAGTATTCTCTTATAGTTAATATCTAGCTTGATCCTAGCATAATCAGAATGAAATTTCTCATTTAAATATATTGGCATTTACTTTGTTTCTGCTGATTACCAATTTTTTTCTGTATACAACAAATATAATCAATATTCTATCATTTGTTCACATTTGTGTAAGCTGGTTAGATCAATTTTTTGAATTTTATTGTGTTTATTATTTTTTCATTTTATGTGTATGGGTGTTTCATCTGCATTGTGTAACTGCACCCATGTCATGCAATGCCCACAGAAGTCAGAAGAAGGTGTTGGATTTCCCTGGAACTGGAGTTACGGACACTTGTTAGACATCATTTGGGTGCTGGGAATTGAACCTGGGTCTTCTGCAAGAGCAGGCGGTGTTCTTAACTATTGAGCCATCTCTCTAGCTGCTTAAATTTTATTCTTCACATCTTCCATGTTCTTACTGAACACTTTGATCTGACTGTTATCAGTTACTTGAAACATACTTTAACATGTTCCTCCATGACTACACATACATTTAATGTGTATGTATATGTATATGTGTTCATATATGGGTGGGTCCACATGTGTGCATGTGCATGGAGATGCCAGTATCATCTACATTTTTCTTCTTTTATTACTTATTCAATATTAAGTGTATAAGTGTTTTGCCAGCAGGTATGTAAGTGAACTTGACCATGCAATGCCTATGAAGGTCAAAAGATGGCATCGTATCCCCAGAAGTGAAGTTATAGCTTCTTGTTAGGTGCCCTGTGGGTGCTGGGAATGGAACCCAGGTCCTCTGCAAAAGCAGCCAGTGTGCTTAACTGCTGAGCTATTTGTCCAGCCCTAGATTCCTCTATTTATAACACTTTGCTTTAGTATGATACATTCATTGCAACTGATGAGGCAGTACTGATCCATTACTATAAAGAATATTCCCTAGTTTCCATGTTACACTTCCTATAGCAATAGCACACCACATATACAAAATTCTACCTATTACTTTATCTACCCATGATGCATTATTGTTGCTTTAATTGACAACCAGTATATATTTAGACTGCTTTCATGTTTCCTTTATCATACTTGAGAATGCTGAAATGATGTTTAATGCTTTTATTGTAGATGTAATGTTTTAATTTTTTTAATTTTATTTTTAATTTATTTTTTAGTTTTAGAGATAGGGTCTCCCTGTACCCTCAGCTGGCCATCAACTCACTATATGGACTAGGCTGGCCTCAATATCACAGAGGTCTGCCTGCCTCTTCCTCCTGAGTGCCTAAAGGCATGTGCCACCATGCCCAGCTGTAATGGTTCACTCTCTCTCTCACTGTGTAATGATATTATTGCTGGGCGTGTAATTATTTTCCGTACACACTCTGGAAATGTTTTCTTTACCTGCTTTCAGCTGCTTGTGTTGAACAGCTGTGATTCTGATTATTTGAATCTTTTCAAATATTTTTCAAATATTTTTCTCCCTACTTTATCAGTGCTGAGGATAGAACCTGGGCTTCGCATGTGCTCAGCAATCCCTCTATCAGGATATGCCTAGACTTCTTTTATTTTATAATTATTTTGCATTTGAGACAGGGCCGCACTAATTGCTCAGGCTGTCCTTGAACTCAACTCTGAGCCCAGGATGACCTTGACCTTGGCATCTTCCTGCCTCAACCTCTAATTCAGATCCAAGCTGCTGGGCCAGGCTTTTTCTTTACCTTTAATATTTTCTCTTTTCTCTGCTCTTCAGCAGCTTTGCTATCTGCATTTTGTGCTTTCACTTGAATCTGCCCCATTTGGGTTAGTACAAATTCTTGAGCCTACAGCTCATCACCTTTCATAAAGTCTTTGTCACTCCCTTTAGATGTGGGTCTCCTCATTTCCTCCTTCCTGACCTCTTGTGAATCAAATCATGAATGCTGGACACAGTGACATGCTCCACACACCTCTTTTTTTGATGCCTCATATTTTATTCTCTCTGAACTTCTAAATGGAAATTTTCTATCAAAATTCCTTCCCATGCAGTAATTGAGAATGTATTCACCTCATCTTCTTGTCAGGTAGAAGAATGGCTGCATGATAAAGGGTTTCACTTCTGTGAGACTCATGATCAGACTTTCCAAGGCTTGGTTAACCTCTGATACAGCCTTGCCTTTAAATTATAGCTCTGAAACGGTTCCTCCTGAAGTGTTTGTGTTTTTCGCAGGATCCCTCACACTTAGAGACTTGAACTTCAAATTTTTCTCTCCCTTACTGAACATCTAAAAGTTCCACTTAGATTTAAAGCCACATTCTGCTCTCTTCTTCAAACAAATTCTCTCTCTCTCTCTCTCTCTCTCTCTCTCTCTCTCTCTCTAGTTTAAGAAATTAAAAAAAATGCTTGAGGGAAAAGCTGTCTTGGGCTTACCTTTCTGTATATCCCTTATCTCTAAAATATTGGCCCCTCAAGTCCTAGTAACCTGAGAATCTCTCCAGTGCTTTTAAATAGACTATATTTAAATTTTTTATTAGACGAAAAAGATGCTTAGAATACTAATTAAGAAAATGTTTAGTTCTTTCTCAATGTCTGTACTGTATTGTTTGGCAAAAGGAAAATTTCTCCTAAGGCCAGAATAAACTTTCATTTTGCACCAGTATAATCTGTACAATTAACTCAGTGCTTAGCATTTACTACATGTTCAGTAAATCTTAACTGTCTTTAGGAAAGAACAAAGGGCAGAAGAGACAACTTTCAAAAAAGTTCTCTTTCAAGAAGCAACAATATAAAACACATCACCATTAGCAAAGATTCCTTGGGGCTAGAGAGGTGGCTCAGCAATTGAGAGTACATACTGTTCTTGCAGTGAACTCAAGTTCCCAACATCCATGCTGAGTAGCTTGGAACCACCTGTAACTAAAACTCTAGAGGATCTGACAACCTCTTCTAAAGTCCACAGTCACCTGCACACAGACACAGACAGACACACACATAGCTTTGTCTTTTTATAAAAAAAAGATTCCTTGGGACTGGAGAGGTGGCTCAGCAGTTAAGAGCGAGCACTGGCTACTCTTGAAGAGGACCTGGGTTAGATTCCCAGCAGCACCCACCTGGTAGCTAACAACCATCATCCTTGAATCTAGTTTCAAGGGATTAGACACCCTCTTCTTTTGTCTACAGTCATTGCAAGACAGGGGTGTACTTATATGCATTCAGGTAATACACTCATACACACAAAAATAAAAATAATAAATAAAATGATTTAAAAAGATGCCTTAAGCTTAAGGCAGTTGAGTCATATGTGATTGGCACCTTCCATGGGGTGAGAGTCTTGTGTTTCAGAAACTTTCCTGCTTGCTTATTTTCCATTCTCCAGCACTGTTTTCTTTTCTCCCAGTGGAAATGTAAATCTAGGGGACCCCTGTCTCACTGAGTTCCATGCGGTTCTGAGTGAATTGTTACAGAATAATCTGAAGATGAATTAAGGTAGTGGTTTATGTGAAACAATTGCAGGGTTTGAATTAAACCTATAAATCAACCATGCAAATGAGCCTGTGCCCAGGGCAGAAATGCGAGCAGCCTGAGTAAGGAAACTTAATAAACCTTGCCTCTCCTTCTATTACCTTGAGAGTAGATTCCTGAGAGTGGAGTCCTGTGGGGACGACAGTTGAGAGCATCTCCAGGCCCTCCAGGATTCTCACAGCCACTGTACTCTGCATGCTGGCAGCATTCAGCGGTCCCAGGCAGGGCTGAAAATCTCACATCTGTGTCTCTATCACAGGGCATTAAATATGCATCTGATCAAGATAGTAGGCAGGAATATGAAGCATTTAAGGGGAAATTTGCTTAAAGTTATGACCACAACATGTGAGACCTCCTGAAATGGCTTCGATTCCAAAATTCTCATAAGGTTATTAACTATAAAGTGGAGAAAGCTCAATAAAGAATGGCTGCTGACAGGTTAGGTGTAGAATAGAGAGAAAGACCAAAAGTTAAAGCTCATTACCAAAGACAAGACACAATCTTGCCATGAAATTTGACACTTTTTGGTGGCCATAGAATCAAAGAAATTTGCCATAAGTTTTGGATTGTCCAAGGTAATCTCACTTTGCACTTATTGTTTAAGTACAGTTGTCACCAACACCATTTTTATTCCTGCAAATGTTCTGGTTAGTATAAAAAATTAAGTATATGACCACTTTGCAAAATGAGGATTGGCTTCAGATGAGTTAAACCCTGCAGCCTTTTCCTAACCCAATAGCACAGCTGTGGATGCATTCATGACGGTAGTCAGTAGTTTGTCTCCAGAATCATTCCAGTATACAATAGACAAGAAGATGAAGTAGAGATTAGTCTGATAGCAAACAGGAATCCAAGTGTATGATCTGGGGTTTGTTTTTCCCTGAGATGGAACAAGGCTGAGAAACAAATCCAGAGATGAAACAGTTCCTCAACTTCTGCACAAAGGTGGTAGCTGAGGATGAATCTCACTCCCAAGTTTCCTCACAGTCATTGATGAATGAGGGGAGAAATAATGACTGAAAGTGATTTAGGGTTACTGTCTGCCCAGCTCACCTGAACCCTGGCTAAGAACCTATTTGGATGCCAAAGAGAGAGGAGTTATTAGAAGCAAGAGTTCGGTACATGTCAGAACCCAGAGATTTGTCTCAGCCTTGATGGGGTATGCTTTGCTATGTGTCAATGGTTTGAAACAACATTTTGCTTTCCTATCCAACATTCATTATCTGAGAACTCTTGTCCATGTTGTACTGAGAGGAACTCAGAGTTTCCTTGATTATTGAAGCAGGAAAAAGAGGACGGCGAATCACCTCCAGCTCTGAGAGTTTCTTTGTCACAGGTTATTTTTTGCTCACATTTCACAAACCACAGAAAACCACCTGATTTCTCATGGAAGAGATGTCACACCCTTGTGACTGAATGGAGAAAACAAGGAACTTGGAAAATAGCACCAACTGAGTTTATGGGGAAAATAATACAGATGGCATTGGAAAGCACTTGGTATACAGGGAAGCCAAACCAATGCCAGCCTCCTTCACAAAAGTGACCCCAACTCTTTGGAGCCTTTCTCTTCCAGCTCTTTGTTCTCCTCTTGGAACTCAAACATCAGCAACTGCTTAGTCTGTGGTCTCAAAAGGGCTCAGGCCTGGCCATTCTCCTCATGTGGGCAAAGGACTATTACAGGAACTGGAGGCAAGGACTTCCCTGTTATCCTGGCTTAAACACATCAATAAAACAGCAGTAGCAGTTGCAGTACATCTAGCACTTCCGTGGCACTTGCTAAGTTAGGCCCTGCTCTATGGATTTCATAATTGTCCTTAAGCAAGAAAATATGGCACTTGGAACTAGCACACTTTTTTTTTTCTTTTAGAGACAGGGTCTCCCTGTAGCTCCAGCTGTCCTGGAACTCACTCTGTAGACCAGACTGGCCTTGAACTCACAAAGATCCACCTGCCTCTGCCTCCCAAGTGCTAGGAACTAACACACTTTTAACAGATGAGAAAACAAGTGCTACAGTGTCTTCCCTGGGTAGATGGTTGGCAAGACTCTTAGCAGGGATCCAAACCCAGGCAGCTTGCTCCTGTATGCACACACCATTCCTCCTGTGCTCTACAGACTAGCTGAACAATCAAGATATTCCCATCCAATTCAATTGTAGCTAAAGGCTTAGTGTGTGTTCAGCTCTGCTTCCCAGGGAATGAAGCCGCTGGGGACATTATGAAACAATTTTATTGATTCTCAAAGAGCACTAAAAAGCATCCAATCATGGGGTGGTGAGTGCATTTCCTTTTCATTGCTTTTTCTGCTCATTTCTTTGATGTCAGAGACTCTGGCACTAACCATTACCCACTGCTCTCACTTTAAAGGAAGAGAAAGAAGGCCCTAGGCACAAAGTCCACTGGAGGCAATAATGTCCATCTAGATAGAATATTGTTTTGCTTTCACTGTGTTTTTATAATCTTATTTTTATCTTCTATTAATGGAAAGTGATACTAGATTTCTATTTATGGTAGGGATATATTTTATTTTAAAACACATTTGTTTAAGTGAAATAAAGAGTGAGCTGATATGATAAAAAGAAAATAAATAATATGGCAGTCAGTCAGCAGAGAGACTCTAAGCAGAGCAAGCAGTATGTCAAAGACTAGAATTTGGAGGAATGGGTTTGTAGTCAACAAGCTTAAATCAGAGAAGATGCTGAGAAGTCTTTCCCTGCAAGCTGCTAGTCAGTGGTCAGTGATCAAATGGAGCAATAAGAATCTCCTCTTCCTCACCCATCACACAAGGGAGCATCTCTCTTAATCCAGGAACACTATAGGTTTTAGGTGAAGTGAATCTAAGAGTAAGTGACAATGTAAAATAAAAGGAATTTCTATAGGCAGTGGGAAAAGAGGTCTCAGCTGAGCCATGTGACATGGGCAGATTTTCAACTGACCCAGAGCCTTTGGACCATTAGCAGCAAATTGATGGCAAAGAAAGCTACCAAGCTCTTATAAAAATTAAGTCAAATTGAGGAGGGAAACATTGACTCACCTTGCTGGCTGTTGAAAAGACACAGCACTACTCCACAAATGTTTCATGAACTAGCACCTGCTAGAGAGTCAGGTGACAACCTTCACTTTCACCCTTGGGAAGCTAGGAGGAAATCACACTAAAATCAGCAAGGACAGATTCATGTGCTTGCTGCTTATTGTCTGTAGAGACCACAGATTGAATTAAGTGATCTACAGACAAATTCCCACTTCTTCCTCATAATAGTTCTAAGAGGATGATTTTATCATTATTCCCATTTTGCAGATGTGAATCTTGAGACTTAAAAGGAATTTGCACAAGGTTGGGGAAACTAGGCATTATTAAGACCTCCAGCTGGAGACCAAGTATTCACACACATGAGCCTACGGGAGATAGTTCACAGTCAGTCAGACATAACAAAGTCACTTGGCTACCAGTGCTGCGTCCACTACAGCATCACGTGGAAGCCAGGAGACAGAACTCATTCCTACTACATTACTTATTATATTCATTCCTACTACATTACTTATTATGCTCATTCCTACTACATTACTTATTATACTCATTCCTACTACACTACTGCCAGGGTCATTTTTCCCTTTGGGGCATTGGAAGCTCTGGAAAGCTCATGAGAACCTGTATGAGGACCTTCAATTACGACAGCAGTGCTCTCCAATTGAGCCCCGTCTTTAATATATATCAGCATCAACCCAGGACTTTTCTTAAAATGCACCTTCTGAGTCCATAGGTATCAGTGGGACTCAGTACCGGCCCCCCACCTATACTTTGTTTATTTGCTTGTTTAACACAAAGTCTCTCATTGGCTGGAGCTTACTGATTCAGCTGGGCTAGCTGGCTTGCAAAGCTCAAGGATCAGCCTGTCTTCACCTCCCCAGCACTCAGATTCCAAGCAAGCACCACCACACTTGGATTTTTTTTAAACATGAGTTCTGGGGCTCAAACTCATGTGCTTCTGTATGCTAGGTAAGCATTTAATGATTGCTCTATCTCCTAAGCCTCAAGTATCTGCATTTCTAATATGAATTCACTCTATAGGCTGTCAGAGGCTGCAGTTTGAATAGCAAGGCATAAAACCTGGTGAGCACTCAGAGATAGAGGGATTTCTTTTTCATGGAAAACACCATACTTTAAATCAAGATGCAGCCTATGTAGCAGTATGAGTGGTATCCTACAGGACCAAGTAGGGCCTGGAGATTCAACCCACCAGTTTTAGCACACACAAAAAAGGAAGAGGCAGGAGGGGATGGTACTAGATTCTCCTTCTCTGCCTTCAGCCAGCCAGAGGGAAACTGGTGAGGAGTCATTAACATTTACAAATCATAGCAATGGCCTCCCTAGACAATCAAGACTATAGCAAAAAGCTCATTATTGAAGCTTATGAAAAAGCCTGTAACACCTGCAATGAAATAGTACCCACTTGGCACAGATGCTAATTTAGGGACCAGAAGATGCCTGCCTCCTGCCTTCTGCTTAGTTATTTAGTTGTTTCTGATTTTCTGGATGACCAGGTGCTATGCTGGTACACACTGCATAAGAAGTTAAATGGTGTCAGATCTTCCTTGCTGTCATTGCACTTAAGCATAACTCCTACACGGCAGTGTGTGTCAATGTTGAACCTCAGACTGATCAAGAGAGGAATGACTCAAGTTCAATTCTATGCATATCAAAGGTTTATTGGGATGTGAGTACAGTATCTGTGTACCACCTGAACTTATGAACAAAGTTGTATATGTGTAACTATATTTCATGGGATTCCCAAAAAGAAGCATTTCCCTGGCCACAACAGGAAAAGAAGTACACTGAGCCTTTCTTAACAGAGGAACCAGTTTTTAGTGACAACACTTTCAAAATCTCCCCCAGGAGATGGTTCAGGTTTCAGAGTCCATCACTCAAGAAAACCCATAGCAATAGAAAGGGATTGATATCTTCTGCACCCCCACCCCCATTGTAGAAGTCTGTCTTCAGTGGGGCTTTGCAAGCCTTTCCTGGGGATGCTTCCTATTCTGAAGTGGTGCTTTGAGCTGAGGTCTGCCCTGGTTATGACTATCTATGCTGTTGGGACTCTGGAAAATTTTGCCAACCATGTTCTTCTTGGATACTTGCATATTTTCCATTGGTCCAATAAATTGGAATTTTAACCCAGCTTCATCATGTACTTGGTAAATGGAAGTGTTTCTGGAAAATATCATTTCCCTAGTCTATAATAGAATGCTTGATGTACAAATGGATTTGGAGACTTACCTGCAAAAAGACCGGAGGAATAATTTAGAAATGGCTTTAAGCTAGAGACTGTTTTGGAAAGTGGGATTCAGAAGCCCACTTAAGTTATCAGATCACTTCTGAGAGCCTGAAATGGAGAGTGAAATGCCCCAGAAAGGGGCTTGTTGTCAGGGTGATAGCCCAGCAGGGACTCACTGAACAGAAACCACATACTTTCTCTTGGTATTAAATGAACAAAGCTTGGTTCTCAAGGCTCCTGGGACATCCTGAGGTATTTTGTCAGGATTCCTGGGATAATGAGTAATCTCACATTATTTCAGTCAAACTAAGGCACAAGCTAGCCGTCTTAGAAAATGCCATTTGGAGCAGCCTGGTGTCCAGGTAGAACATAGTTGGCAGAATTTTCCAGAGTCCTAACAGCATAAATCATTATACCAGAGTAGACCCAGCTCAAAGCACCACTTCAGAGTAAGAAGTGTCCCCAGGAAGAGCTCAGATTTCTACAATGGAAAGGGAGATGCAGAAGACATAAATCCCTGACAGTCCTTCCTTCTTCTCCCAAGTCCGCATTCAAATGTCACCCTCTTCATGGAGAATCCACCCTCATTCCCTGTCCTTGTCAGTTACTAACAAGGTGATTAGAATTGGGGAAGGAGAGACCTGCTTTGTAGTAGAAAAAAGAAAGTTCATTTCTCTCTAGAAAGTCCCAGGATGAGAAGTCACTGGAACTAGTTAAAACTTTGGAGATGATGGCTCCTGCCTTTCACAGATGAAGAAGCTGAGACCCAGAAAGGGGATATGACATTTTCAGAGCCAGGATGTGGCAAAGATGAGGCTAATGACAACAGTCCTAACTCCTAATCAAACCTCACACTACAGTAGCATACACCTCTAAACACCCTCTGAGGGACAGAGCCCTTGTTCTAACCACGACCAGTAGCTCATGGCAGTGATTAGGAATGATAGCAGCTGTATTAAGTGCCAGATAGACCTGGTGCAAAATGCAGTTGTTGGCCAGTCACTTTATCTTACTACTCTTTATGTCTCACTTTACTGTCCACCCATATTGGGTGGAAGATATGTATTCATAGTCATATCCAATTACAATTGAGATCTTTTGCAATCAAAGTAGCACATGCTCATGCATGCAAACACACTCTCTCACATGCATACACACACACACACACACACACACACACATACACACACACCTTAGTATTTGCTCATTTGAAGGGGTCTAGGTCCTGACACAATATAAATATTTAGAAAAGAAACACAAGAATTAACTAGGGTCTGGAGAGATGACTCAGAAGGATAGGAGGAGCTGCTGTGTAAGCATGATGCCCGAGTTCAAATCACCAGTAGCCGTGGAAAAAGTAAGGTATGGCCACTCCTGTAACACCAGGCTTAATGGGGGCAGAAACAGGAGGATTTCTGGGCTTTGCTGGCCATCAGTCTACTGAAATTGATGAGTACCAAGTTCAGTGAGAGCCCCTGACATGAGGAAATAAGGTAGAGTGGACAGAAGAGGACACAAATGTCCTCCTCTGGCCTTCACATGTAAGTGTACACCTGTACACAAACATATATGCACATGCATATATGTTTGTGTTATGTTTATGATGTTTATGCAAGTCTGCAGGGCTTTATTTCACAGGTGTGTGTTGGGGGGGTGCCCATGGAGGCCAAAAAAGGACATCAATCCCCTAAAGTTACAGGCAGTTGTAAGAAGCTTGGTGTGGGGATTGGGAAGCAAATTCGAGTCCTCTGGAAAAGCAGCAAGTGATTTTAACCACTGAGCCATCTCTCCAGCTCTAATAATGAAGGTTTTAAGGAGGAATTAGCAGGACTACCCTTCTGGATATTGATTGGTTCATGGGGGCTCCCTAGAAAAAACATGCTGTTGACCAAACAAGGCATGTTGGTGGGCATCCTTGAAGAAAAGCAGGACATGCCATCCCTGATGCAGACCTTTGTTCTGCTGAACAACATAGCTCTGATTTCTCTTCTCTGAGCTCAGCTGTCATCATGTAACAGTATCAATAGCTACTGTGTCTGCCTTTCAGAGAGGGCTCTAAGGATTGAGTATGTTCCCTTATATGGAAGTGGCAGGCATTGCAGGTAAGCTTTTCTCCTCACTAGGATTCCAATCATAATGACAAGTGTAAAGGCCCCAAGAGAACGCAAAAGCAATTCTGCTTGGGGGAAAATGCTGAATTTAAAGAGACAGAGGACAAGAAACAGCCAGGGATGAAGAACGTTTTATTGTCTCCAGTGGAAGTCTAAAAGTAACTGATTTCCAGGAGGATGTGGTGAAATTCATATCCCGCCCAGGTTCGTCTTGTAGAAATACTTAAAACTGAGTTAAGCATGTTATTAACAATATTTAAACTTGATTTTTTTCCCCAAATGCATCTAGTTTTTAAGTATAGCCCAGCAGATCTTTCAAAAGATCTGAAAAAGTAGAACACTTCATTAGAGGCCCATTCAAAAGCTCAGAATTGGATTTGTACTTCTCAAGAGGTAGAAGACATCTAGAAACAATTTATAAAATAAGGCATCTCCATCTACAATTTCAAGTTAACCATGCAAGTCCTTTGAGACACGTCTTTTACACCTTGACACCTGTGTCTAGCTAGGATGTTGGGGAGGTCTGGCCCACAGCAGTACTGACCTCCCAGGGTGCTGACATGTGTCCTTAGGCATGGCCAAGCCACCAGCTTTATAGCAAGGTACAGAGACTGCTAGTGGCCCCTCCCTTGGCATTTTCTCCCGATAGCCATACAGTATTCTTTCTGGGATCCCTTAAATAACCCACAGACATTCCTGGTCACTTTCCAAAGCACACTGCTGATCCAAGCAAACAAGTCAGTATCTTTCTCTGTTTTCAATTTGAACTCTCACTCGAGTTAAAGAAGCTAAAATTAAGATTTGAATTGCAAGGGTTTGATGAAAAGGTTTCATGAAAGAAAAGATACAGGTTTGCATTGAGTAGGATGTACCAAAAAGTGACAATGGAAAGGGTGACCCGTCTGAACATTCAAAGGAAGAAAAGCCTCAGATTGCCATAAACATCGAACCCCTCTGTGGATCCTACATGTAACAACTAGTTATAATGAGTCCTAATGAAACTTACCTTCTAGGTGCCACAAAGGTTCTGATATGAGAGACTTCCTTGCCTTCCCACCCATAGAACAAGGAGAAATATGACAATGATGAGGTCGCTCCCCAACTGTAAATTGGAGACAACTATTGTAGAGGTAATCTCTTATAAAAC
>VZQC01009057.1:140509-162680 GCA_009823505.1 Rhizomys pruinosus | reverse complement strand
TGTGTGTGTGTGTGTGTGTGTGTGTGTATCTGTATGAAGGCCATAGTTTCAACCTTGGGTATTTTTCTTTTAAAAAAAATGTGAGCACGAGTCACTCCCAGTCCTCTCCTGACCCCTACCACTCCTTCTCAATTTCTTGTCCCCTTCCTTGATTATTGCTATATATTCATGTATACATTTAAAGGTATACACATATACATATATAAAGTCCATCCAGTGGAGCTCCTGTGTACCTGTGTTTAGGGCTGCCCACTTGGATTATAGCCTCTCAGGGAGCTAATGCCTCGAGAAAACAGATTCTCCCTCAGCATCCTTGACTGCGTGAAGCTTTTCATACTGAGGTGGGGCCCCTTGTTATTTCCTCAGGTGTTATTCTTTAGGAACCATCCATAGTGTTTTCAGAGACCAGTTCTCTCATTGGCCTGGAGCATGCTTTGTAGCCCAGGATAGCTGGACAGTGAGCCTCAGAGATTCACTTGTCCCAGTGTGGGGATTACAAGCATGTGCCACCATGACCAGCTTTTACATGCAAGTTCTGGAGATCAAACTCAGATCATTATGCTTGTTAAGCAAGCAACTGACTGACTGAGGTCTCTCTCCAGACTATTCATTCTTCTTTATGGCTGAAAACATTTGCTGTTGTGTACAATGTTAGAGGTATCACCACACTGGACTTCAGGTTATACTATAAAGCCATAGTAACAAAAGCAACTATGGATGTTATGGTACTGGCTGCTTTGAGTTTCTGATTCAACTTCTTCTCAATGATGGGATATAGCCTGGAATTGTAAGCTAAATAAATCCTTTCTTCTCTAAGTTGAATTTTTTTCATGATATTTTTTCATAGTATTCCTGGCTCTCAAGAGCTAGGGTAAAGGGGTCACTTGAGTCCCAAGATTCCAAGATTTGCGTTAATATTATAGTGAGACTCAGTCTCAGAAAAATATATTAAGATGAGGGTGTCACTAGAAGACCATATGCCCTGTACCACCTGCTTTCCATCATTCAGCCTCCATCCCTACCTTCCCTGAACCTCACTTTCTTTATTTTACTGTTTTGTTTTGTTTTTTGGTCTTTTTGAGACAGGGTCTCCCTGTAGCCCCAGCTGTCCTGGAACTCACTCTGTAGACCAGGCTGGCTTTGAACTCACAAAGATCCGCCTGCCTCTGCCTCCCAAGTGCTAGGATTAAAGGCTTGCGCCACCACGCCCGGCCTATTTGAGAGATAGCCTAGTGATTAAGAGCACCGACTGCTCTTGCAGAGGACCCGGATTCGATCCCCAGCAGCCACATGGTGGCTAAGAACCGTCTGTAACTCCAATTCCAGAACTCCAGTTCCAGGGGAATCCGAGACCCTCTTCTGACCTCAGCGGCATTGCACGACAAGGGTGCACAAACCTACATGCAGACAGTACATTCATACACATACAAAAATAAAATAAAATAAAATTTTATTTTATTTTACTGTTTTTTAAATGTGTATGAGTGTACTGTCTGCATGTAGGTTGGTGCACCCCTGTTGTGCAATGCTGCGGAAGTCAGAAGAGGGCATCAGATTCCCCTGGAACTGGAGTTAAAGATGGTTCTTAGCCGCCACGTGGGTGCTGGGAATCGAACCCCTTTCCTCTGCAAGAGCAGTCAGTGCTCTTAACCACTGAGCCATCTCTAACCTCATTTTCTATCCGACTCATTCTCCCAACTTCTCTTTGTGGCCACAGTCAATAATAGTGTTGGGGGAGGAACCTTCACTGGGTGCCCAAAGTCAGAATCTGTGGTCCCTGAGACAGAGACTATCCAGCCCCTCCTTATCCTAACCTAGAAACACTGAAAGAGGCCCAACTGAGAAAGAGAGTTCATTCCGAGAATACCCGGCCAGGACAGAGAGCAAAGCCATCCAAGGACCAAGATTGGTCCCCTAGGGGAAAATGGGAAAAGATTATGAACTTGAAGAACTACTGCCTTAGGAATTGGCACCTTATTCAAAGGCCTAATGTCATTTGGCTGAGAAAGGCGAGGGGAATTCCATTATTCACCAGAGTCTAAAACTAGGAATTCTTCCTTTCATATCCCTAGGGGACATGTTAGAGGTTTTAGGAACAGCCTGATCACCTAGCTTTTTGGCACCACTACCTGAGTTTATGAAACCTTTCTGAAGAGCTGGCCATTGAGGGACATAGTAAGCCTCCTGGTAAAGAAATATCTAGCTGTGAGATTTGAATATATTCAATTTAATATTCACTGACTGAGGTACTGTCTGCAAACTGGCTGGTTGCAAGGTATATGTTGTTACAAATCTAAGGCCAAGTCTTGGTCATTAACATTGGGTCAAGAGTAATCAGTTCTCTAAGCCATTAGTTTCTTCATCTGTTAGGTGAGATTAATGATAAAGCCTGATTCATAGAGCTTGGGTAGTATTTGAGTAAAAAGGCATATAAAATGATTATAAATGAGAACTATGATTCATGTTAAATAATCCCACAGAGGACAGTGGAGATGGGAGCTATGTATTAAGAGGGGAGAGAACAGTATCTTCCTCAACTGACTAGAAAGATATCTCATCTGGAGAAACCCCCAAGATTTTAGTAAAATCAACTGTGTCCATTGGTTCACTTAGATGTCAGGCCATAGTGATTATGACACCAAATTCTGAAACCAGACTGACTCACATGTGACCATGGGTTAAACTACTTAAACGACAGTTTGAGATTTTCTGTCCAATTACAATAGTTATGGAATCTACCCCAAAGGTCTGTTGTGAAGATCAAGCATGTTAATATATGTAGATATCTAGAACAATATCTGACACAGCTGAGCACTATGAGGGGTCTGATCCTTGTTACTATAGATAATATAGATAATTAAAAAGCAAATTGCTTATAACCTGAGCAGGTTTTAGAAGAGTGATAGTCCTTGAATATTCTGTTCTATGCTGCCCTCTTCATGACCCAATCTGTAGGATACCAGAGAAAACACAGTAATCTCAGTAAACTTTTCATTTCCAGTCTGGGGATATAGCCTGCTGGCTGTGTGTTCATTTAGCATGTGTGAGGCCTTGAGTTCAATCTCTAGCACCAAAGGGAAATTCGAATTTCAAAAAAGAATTTATATATATATATATATATATATATATATATATATATATATATATATATATATATATATATATATATATATATATATATATATATATTCCAAGCAAATTTAAGACATATGGTTTATGTTTTATTTATCTAAAACTCAAATTTAACTGAGAATCCTGAACTTTTATTCCCATATATGGCAACTCTACCCTACTATCTTCTTTATAATTCCAGATAGTGAAATATGCTATTAAAGTGACATTGCTAGTTTTCTTATCATCCTGTCATCTTTACTTGAGTATAAGTGCCCCAAGAAGAGGGTGATCATCTTATTTCTAGTTCTGTTCTCTGGGCCCTGCAAAGGTCATGTAGAAACATGACACGTAGCACAGAGCTATAGCTGTAAGGTCTGCATAAGACCCCCTGGAAGAGAAAGGCCCTTGGCTATCTCATCCACCTTGCTCCTGTTCTGTTCTTTCTCAGCTGCTGTTGTATAAATCCTACTAAACACAATTCTTATCCATATTTGTAGTCTGAAGTCACTGGACCCTTCCCAGAGCTCAGACTTCCCCCATAGTTCAGGCCACAGGGTTGGGAAATGCAGATTGTTTTTCCTTTGAAATGTGAACAATCAGTTCTCCACATTCCAATTCTGCCACAGTACTGGTCTGCACAGACTATAAGAAACAGGCTTGCCTTCTTCTGAAAGTATTTCATTTATCATCATGGGGCTGAATGAGGGGAGACCATTAGGCTGGGTGTGATATTTTATTAGTGTGTTTTTCTGAGGTCTGTGACTCTGCATAATACAATGTATAAAAATGACCTAAATTTCACTTGCTAAGACATTTTCAGGCTGCACTTGCTCCAAGCTCAGTGATGACTTTGGTAAATAGTTCAGATGTCCAATTGTCCCTTTAAAGCATCTATACCATCATGGCTTTAGTCTAACCTAAACTTGAATTTTTTTTTTTAGAAATTAGTTGTAAAAAAAAATAAAAGAAATTGGTTGTAACTGCAATTTCTTGTAAGTAAAAAAAATGCTTTTCTTCATCTTTTTGGTTAAAAATAATATAGACTTTAGAACTAGAGTGTCTCTCCAGTGTCTGAAATTGGTTGCGTTTGCCACAGTGTTAAAAGATGGTGCTTGTAAGGGTGGTTGAAATTGTTCATAACCCCTTCTGATTTAGAGTGTCATATTTGCCATGTCAGATGCGCTACATTTTAAGAGAAATGGCTCTCTTTTGGGTTTGGAATTGAGTTTTAAATTGAATGAGTTTTCCAAGCAGTGCTGTCATATGAGAACCTTGATTTCTGAGGGACTGGTGAGCAGCAGGAAGGGTTTTTCTGTCTTACTTCCTTCATGTGGCAAGATGAGGATTTGGTTATTTTCACAAAAATTAGCTTCCTTGCTTCTAGGCTTGTTTAATTGATTTCTAGAAAAACGAAAGGGAAAAGAGGTACAGTCAAATAAACAGATGCTTTAAAAAGGATAGCTGCCAATTAGATTTGGGATATACAGGCACATGGCTGCCTCCGCTGCACAGTATTTCCAGGCAGGTGAGGTGTAGCTGGTGCTGACGGTGGAGTCTTGCTTGACTCAGGGAGACCCGTATTTGCTTTATTGGTTTAGTGGCCTTTGGTAACACTCTCTGGCATTCCAGAGGCCATCTGTACCATTCTGCTATGTTGCTCGGCGGTCCTTCTCATATACATCCCTTCCGTGTTAACTATCAGTTCTCTAGGCAGAGTGGTCTGTTATCGCCCTCTCCTCCTGCAGGTATCCCCAACTTAGAGCAAGGAGCCCTTACCTTTTGTGGGCCTTGGAATCCCTTGGCCAACATCCCCTGTTGTCAGAACAATCATTTTGCTGATGTCAAGAGCTCTGCTTAATATACTTTGGCCTAAGTGCCATTGCCTAAGGTTACTTTCTGTATTTATTTGGTTTTTCTGAACACGCCTTATATAATCCTTTTCACCAAGTTTTATGTTATTAGTCAATTAAAGAAGGTCATTTTTACTGGTTTTATACAGAGATACCTCTAATAAAGTTGTCTCCAACCCTTACAGTTGGAGAACGACCTCATCATAGTCATGGCGATGCCACAAGCTCACATCCTTTTAACAGGTTAGCGGATGTTATAAAGCCACACAGTAAGACCCTGTTCATATTTAACAGGGGGCGAAAAATGTTAATTCATGGATTAACCTATCCTCACCAACATCCATATGTGTTATGCCAAAGTAACCTACCATAACTATAGTGCTGCTTAAATACCTATTATCTATTGCTTGTGCTTCAATTGTAGGTATCAAAAGTTACCCCTGGGACAATACTGTCAGCCCATGTAAGGAACAGCCAGAATTGACCAGAGTCCAAGTTAACAGATCAAGAGAAGGAGATTGGATCTGTTTTGCTTCCTTCATCACGTAATGTGCCACTTTTCTAAGCATAGGGGAAAACAAACCTGCGGAAAATGAGGGGCTGTGGTAGCGAATGTAAAGGCTCCTGATTGGGCGTGAAATGGTGATTTGAAACTACAGCAGAGATTTGTAGTTGCAGAACACTCCTCTTTTGATCCATTGATTGAAAACACAAACAATTTTTCTTGTCACCCCCCACTGGATGGTGGGGCTGTGGGGTGTTTGGACAAAACAGCCTGTAGATTGGTTTTGCACGAAGGATGCTTGTACTCATGGATTATCACTTATAGCTAAAAAAAGGAAAAAAAAAAAAAACAGAGAAAGATGCAAGACAGTTATGGCAGAATACATGATCTGGGATGGAGTGGGGGTGGGGGGGAAGGGAAAGGGAAAAATGCCTGATCTGAATTGGAAAATGATGTATGAAATGCACAAAGCATCAATAAAAAAAATTAAATTTAAAAAAAAAAAGGATAGCTGCTATGAAAGAAGCCCTCTACATATCACAGAGGCAGTTCTTCAGTTCACATTCACACTGGGAGCATGTAAGTATTATTGCTTCACAAGTTAGACCAATTAGTTTTAGCATATATTATAGCTTTTTGTCTATAATAATCAATATTTAAGGCTGGTGATGGCATAGTTGTTAAAGAATTTGCCTTTCAAGAATGAAGACCTCAGTTCAATTCCCAGAGTCCACATAAAGTAAACAAGATAAAAGTATACACTTGTAATCCCAGTGATGGTGAGATATGAGGAGCAGACCCCTGGAAGCTGACAAGCCAGGTCAACTAGCTGGCTTGGAGTAGTTCCAGGCCAATGAAAGGTCCTGTCTCAAAGAATAGTGGAAGTCACCTGAGGAATGACACTGGAGGTTGTTTCCGACCTACACACACACACACACACACACACACACACACACGCATACACATGCACCTATATACATATACGTACAAATGCACACACACATAAACACACCAAAAATAAAGACTATGTATCAGAAAAAATAATGCTATATACGCAAATACATTAATCACCAACATTATCAACATGAAAAAAATGATGAACAAGTTCCGCGTAAAATTCAGGAAATTGTTCAGTAAATCAGAGGGCTCTGATTTGGGGTAGGGTGGGGGGCATGGAAAAGGGAGTATGTCTAACTGAGAAATGATGTATGAAACATACGAAACACCAATAAAAATATTTTATTTAAAAAAAGACACTTAATGATGATGAAGTATGCATATATACAGAAATTTTATATATACAGTTCCATAACATGAAGGAAAACTTTCTAAACTGTGTGTGCATTTTGACTGCAGCTATATAGGTGTAATTATGCAGATGTTATAAGTTGGAAGAAGAGAGGGCTGAAGAGATAGCTCAGTGGTTAGGAGCACTGGCTGCTCTTCCAGAGGACCTGGGTTCAATTTCCAGCACCCACATGCTAACAACCATCTGCAACTCCAGTTCCAGGGGATCCAATGCCCTCTTCTGACTTCTGTGGGCATTGCACAACACAGATGTAAGACACTCCTACACATAAAATAAAAATAAAAACAAATAAAGTTTAAAAATAAGTTGGAGGAAGAAAATTGATAACTATTTCTTAAATTCTCTTTGAAATAATATAAATTATTTTTAAAGAACAGTCTGGAAAAGTAAATGGTAGAAATGCAGGCCAGTCTATGTGATTGGAGAGCCTATTTCTGTGCATGTACTGCAGAGTTCACTGGTAAGTTACTGTCCAGTTCATAAGCATTTGAATTCTAAAGTTGGAAAGAGCAAGTAAGAATTCCATAAGAAACTTGCAAAAGAGGAAAAGAAAGTCATCTAGTTTTAGGATGAGTTTTAGGATGATAAGGTTCCTTCCTTACTGAAGGAAGAACTGAAGTCTAAAAAGTGTAAAAAGTCTAAACAGATAGGAAATAGAGCCAGGAGTATCAGGGTGAACAAGGGAGCCCTAGTTCAGAACAGACCCAGCATGTGAGCCAGGGAGGTGACTGCTTGGGAGAAGGAATTCTAAGACTCCCTCTTTTCCTCATGTTGGTTCACACAGCCCCCTGAGAATCCCTGGCAAAGGCAGAGTCTAATTCTCCTCAGCACTCAGCCACCATAGGCCATGACCTGCACAGTGTCAATACATTTCTGGGAAGGACAGGCCTAGCCAATGTTCCATGGCCCTTTCTGTGTCTGTGAGGTGGTCCTCACCTCCTTACTTGTCAAGACCAGTTGCCTGTTGTCAGCATTCTCTATGCTCATCCTTGAACCATTGCTGAGTCCTTAGAATAGACATAGCTATTCTGTTCCTAGGAAGCTTTACTTCCCTGGCTTTCATAAGCCAGTATCCTCCAAGCCTGAGTCTCTGGCAGAGGGAGGAGAGACTTCTCCGGAGTCCATCATACTTCATTCTCAGAGAATTCTACCTCAAGTCCTACCGACTACACAGCTGCACTATGGTACCTCAGCTCAAGGGCTGTTACTTCCCATGGCATGCAAGATATCCTCACTGACACCTGCTTCCTAGACCCTCCAGGGCTCAGAAGACCTGACCAAGTCTTCATTTACCTCTCTGCCCAGCTCTGGACTGGAAGCGGCTATGGAGCAGACTTTGGCTCTGGGATCTCAGCCTTTTAAGTACATTAATCTCCCTCAGGTAGAATCAGGAAAAAAACGGAGGTTCACTTTACTAAAGGTTCTACACTGTACCAAAAGCAAGATCAAGCAATTCTGTTATGTACCTGCTGAAGGACTTGGGCAAGATCTAAATCTCTCAACTGCAAACCCCAAGAACCCTACAGTGGCCACCTCCATGACTCACTAGGACAGTGTTGTAAGAGTTGATTTAAAACATGAAGTCTTTGATCAAGATTCCAGGGACCCAACATAGACCCTAAAGAAGAACCTCCTACTGCCATTTCCTAGGCTAACATCGTTTCTTACTATATTCTAAATACGTATCCATAAACTTACAGACCACTGTAGCTGTTACTGCTCATCAAAGAAGCTTCTTCTTGCAACATACAGAGACTATTACAAAGTTCCACAACTGGTCAAAATGTAGAAAATAAGTGACTGTGGGGTGCCCAGTCCTAACTGACAGATCTACAATGCCATCTCTACATCTAAGACTCAGGGAACATTGTTAAGAAGGGGATGGAAAAATTGTAAGAGTTGGAGGAACAAGATGCTTGCTGCTAGCTAGTGCATTTCATGTATTCTAGGGAAGCTGTTCCCCATGAAATCACCGCAGAATGGTAGCCTAACAAGATATGCATAATGACAAAACTAGTTGACATGCCAATGTCGATTAGGGAAATTTCATAGAATAGCATCTCTAGATGAAGAGTTATAGGCAGTTAATGGATAGTGAGGGAGGGAGAATCAGTTTTCTCTAAGGACTTGCTTCCTGATCAGTTATCTAATCCCAAGTGATCAGCCCTAAACGCAATACACACTAGCATTGATAAATAGGCTCAGATCATTATACATATAGGTATATTTACAAATGTATGTATATGTAACAATAATAATCAAAGAAAAGGACAAGAAATTAACAGGAAATCCAGAGGAAATTAGAGAAGTTAGAGAGGGACTATGAAGGTGAAAATAATTCAGACATAACACTCATGTATGAAATTCTCAAAAAAGTATCTATCTGTCTATCTGTGTATATATATATATATATATATATATATATATATATATATGATTCTAGGGACTCAGGACACCATGCCTGTCTGTCCTGAAATTCTCAAGAAAATAAAAAAAATAAATAAAAAGATTCTAGGGACCCAAGACACTGTGTCTGTCTGTCCTCTCTGTCCTCTTAGTCCCTCTGACCCCACTGTTGTGTCTTCCTTTGTGACAGGCCACTTTCAACCTTAAACTTGGCCCTTTCTTCTTCATTCAAGGCCATGGGAGTCAATTGTTACCACTCTAAATCGCGTTCTGATACCTTCAGCCATTCTGCATTCAGAGTTAAACACCCTATTAAAGTAATTTTCATCTTAAGAAAGTGAAACAAGGGGAAATAACTAATGCTGGCATTAGCAGGAATAAACAATTGTAATTTCATCTACATATTACTGTTGAGTCCCAGATTCAATAACCTCTGACTGAGATGGAAAATATAATAAACATGATTCTGAAAATTGAATAACTATCATTATACATGGTTCCAATTGTAATGGATGGAAACATATAAAATAAAAAGATTGTTTCTGTTGAACTTTTCTGAGATTTCCACCTCAAAAAATGGGACTATCTCTCCCCCAAAAGGACCAATTATAATGTGGGATAAGGAACATGGTTTCCAAATATGAAATATCAAATTTTAAGTCCAAATTTGAAAATCCGGACATTTTCAAATTTATAGGATTAATCTTCTGTCTTTCCTCCAATACAACTAAATTGAATCTGCAAAATTATGTTCAGTGTATGATTTTCAACTGTGTAATTGTTGTTTAAAGATACATGTCCTCAGTGTCTTCTGTTTCCTTTTGAAACTCAAATCCATTTCAAATCTTTTGTTAATAAGTAATTTAGTTCTCAAAGAATGGTTTCTTAGTGTTAGTAATTAAGTGTTATATTTACACAAAGGAAATAATGAAATACAATCTCATCCAGAAAGAACATTCTAAAACATTCCACTGAGTACAAACACATGACCCTGAACTATCAGAATTTCTTTTGGCAAAGCCAACACAAACTCCTGGAGCTATTTTGCAAGGAATGAATAAGAACATTGATTTCTTGGAACTATCTGTCCTTTTCAGATGAGAGTTGAGGAACTTAATAGCAAACATGAATGGTGATGCATGCATAGGTCTGAAAGCAAATAACATGAGAGTTGACCTTAGACCCTGCCTTTACGAGATGAGTTTTCTTGGGCAGTAAGCACCTGCAGGGCAAAGGAGTTTCTTGCACATGTGACATACTTATGGATGTCACTTTGTTTCTAAAGCATAAAATTAACATTAGTTAATTAACTAACACATATGCATGGGGCACCTTCTGACCATGTGATAGGCACTCTGTATAGAGCTTCAGGAAATACAAACTTAAGATGAGCCCTCCCTCATAAATATTTAGTCTGGTAAAGGGAACAAAATGAATAGAATTTTTTAAAAAGCAAAGGAGGGAGAGGATAATAAATCCCCATGAGCTGGGCGTGGTAGTGCATGCCTGTAATCCCAGCACTGAGGAGGCAGAGCCAGGCAGATTTCTGTGAGTTGAAAGCCAGCCTGGTCTACATAGTGAGTTCCAAGTCATCTGAAGGTCCAGGAAGACCCTATCTCAAAAAAAAAAAAAAAAAAAAAAAGAAGAAGAAGAAGAAATCCCCATGAATGTTACTAATGTTGGCAGAGGGAAGGAAGACACCATGACTTGAAGGGAAGAAACATAATATTCGTTTAGGAAAGACAACCTGGACAACGTGGGATGGTTTGATATCTTTATACATTCCTTACAACAACTTGATGGGATCTATGCTGATATCATCCTCATTTTATAGACTAGAGGATAAAGGATGAGAGTAGCAGAAGAATTACACACACTAGCATGGTTACTAATACAAGGACGCTGGCCTATGAAACAGTGCTTCTACCTGCTAGTGCAACAGATAAATTCTTAAGAGAAAATAGTGTTTTAATGGAACCATCCCAAATGACAAGACCATCTAAAAGAGAAAGTTGGTACAAATTTCTGATGAAATGAGATATGGATCCTGGAAAGTCAGTAGGTTGGAAGAGATGGCGGAAGCTTTCCTGGTTGATTTGATAACAATGATACCGGTGCAGTTAGTTTATGCCCAGGATTTACCCAACCATTTTCCTATCTTTGAAAAGATACAACCTCACACTCTAACAGGAACTTTCTTAAACTATAAATAAACTGAAGAAAGCATTCTGAAGTTTAAAGAAATAGTCTCCTATTCCCAATCAACTCAAAATCTTTTCCTTTTACTAGTTAGAGTTTTTCCCTATGTTTTCTCTAACAGTATATGGAAGGTTTTAAGAGCCTTTGCTTAAATATATTTTATTTTATACTCTGTCATGCCTCGAGCTTAATTTCTTTATAACAGTAATAGTAAATTAGTCTTGGACTCCTGAGAGATGAGGACAGAAGCCAGCAAAGGAGTGTGTCACATACTATGACTCTGTGTGTGTGTGTGTGTGTGTGTGTGTGTGTGTGTGTGTCTTTTGTCATTTTGCCCATTTTCTGCTTGTTTCTTCCTTCCACCTCATCACTTTTGATTCTGAGCCTTTGGGTGACTTATGTGGAAAGAGAGTATAGGAATCCACCTGTCCTACCTGTAGACAAGTGTGTCATCTGAGCTCAGTCTAAACCCATGGTTTAACTTAAGGCACCAAAGCAAGAGAAAAGGCCAGTTGAAAAGAAGATTGTAATTTCCATGAAGTGTCCATCCCTGTTGACTTCAAGGGGAAGTATTCCGCAGAAACCTGAATCAGTGAGTCTTTGAACTGGGAAGAGTCATTTCATTGTGTTCCATAATGTTCCTGCCAAGTCACCAGGCCCATATGTTCCCGATCTCCCATTTATTCAAATTTCAAATCATTTCCTTTGCAGAAACAAACCATCCTTCTCCATGGGGAGTCATCCAGTTGGTCAGAGCTTCTATTTGAGAGTTTATTTGATGGTAAATTATATCAAGAAACTAAAAAGAAACCCCATTAGTAATATTGACAAAATTCTGACACATGAAATATTTTATGAAAATCAGGAGCTAGGGAACTGAATTTGAAACACAGAGAACCTGTTTAAGATGGATGTTCTCGGGCTGGAGAGATGGCCCAGCTGTTGAGAGCGCCGACCGCTCTTACAGAGGACCCGGGTTCGATCCCCAGCACCCACATGGCGGCTGAGAACCGTCTGAAACTCCAATTCCAGGAGAACTCCAGTTCCAGGGGAATCTGACACCCTCTTCTGACCTCCGCGGCATTGCACGACACGGGTGCACGGACCTGCATGCAGACAGTACATTCATACACATACAGAAATAAATAAAATAAAAAAAAATTGAAAAAAAAAATAAAATAAAATAAAACAAAGATGGATGTTCTCTAAGTGCAAATGCATCTTTTAAAGATTATTGCAAATACCCAAGAGCTGTCCTTTATTTTGCTTTTCTTAACAGTGAAACATGCTTTCTTTAGTAGTTTCCTGCCTTAGTTCATCCCACTCATAAGACTTCTGTGATATCCAGAGATATTGCATAGGCCCAGTGACATTCCAAATGTGGAAACAATGCAGAAGCAGCCCAAATACTTGGCATCAACATCATCTAAGGGTCAGAGATATGAATGGTCAAAAGCACACTTACTCTTCAATGGATGAGTGGACCTGACTACATTTAAAAGATGGGTTTGTTTAAACAGCAGGATTCGTAGCAGAAAGGATTTGTTAAAAAAATGTAGATAACTATGTTCCTCCTTAAAGCAGTCACTTGTACTGTTTGCACTCATTAAGATAGGATCATTTGACATTTCAGTTACTTGGAGCATTCCAATACCCGGTTAACTGAGGACAGCCTAAGCTCGTGTTTCTCAGAACTGGCTGTTCATGAAAATAGACTTAAAGATCTCCTATGTCTGATGAGACAGACTCAAATCAATATTTGGTTATGAGGGAATCTGGGCATCTCTATAAATTTTAAGCACCTACAGTAAGGGTCCAGTCAGGATATAGAAAGTAGCAACGGTGAATTTAATGATAGTCATTTTTAATAAGTTATTGAGGGACACAAGAACAGCTACTCCTTTAAGACTGTGGAGAATCAAAGGGAAGTTTGGGTCTATTTAAACTTAAAAGCCTAGAGAAGGGCCTTGTAGAGCTTGGGCTCCGACCTCTGAGGTATGCCACCAGCTGATACTACAGTCTACATCACAGGAGAATTTCACAGAGGTGTGAGGGCCCAGACTTCTGAGGAGGCAGCGCTGGCTGGATAACTCTTGTATCTCAGATACGACTGTTTTCGGGATTGTGGCAAAACTGCAAAATAGACCCAGTTGTTTTCCCTGGATCCACAGGGCCAGAGTAACAGTGACAGGAGCAGGAAGAAATCAGACAGAAAAAATTCTCTTGTTCATTCTCTCATCTCATTCTTTCTGAGTGCCCACTAAAAGCAGGGCTAGTAAAAGACAGAGGCAGTTGGCAGAATCACAGTCCTAGCATTCAAAGAGGAATATAGGGGGATAGATTTGAAATAAGAAAAAAGTGTTAATAACCAGCTCTGGCCCGCAGGTGCTTGCATGAGGTAGGTAAGGCTGGGACACTGGCTATGGGAAGCTGCAATCTGGGACTCTCTTAGGCATCCCTGCCTTCTCTCCTTTTGGTCCTTTCCATAGGCCCGTTGTTGGCCTGCTCTTTGGTCTCGATTTTTGGACTCTTGACTTTCATGTTCCCTATGCGATAGCTTAGATTTGGTCTGTGATTCCCTCTAGGTCCTAGACAGCCAGAGGAGACAGATTGGATATTAACATCCTTGGTTTGTTTTGGCTCAAAATCCCAGAGAACATGTTTCCCTAGAGACAGCTAGTTCTAGTGGTCAATTTCCACTTTGGTTGATGGTCAGTCTCAACAGTGGTCTATAGCCATTGTCTTTGGTAAAGTACAGCTGAACTGAAAATATTAGGTTTTCTGTCTCTGTTCTTGTCTTCTGTAAATGCTGGTTGTGCTGTTTTGTTAGTTGTAGAATTTATCACTTATGAAATAATCTGCCAGTTAGCTGAGGAGATTAATAGATAAGTCTTTTGTGCCTGAGGATCTCTCAATATAATAATACATGAAATCTTCATTAAGAAAATTAGAATCAGTACTACTTAACTCATTCCTTCATTCAAAAAAATTAAATATTAAACAGATTGTAAGATGTATGTGGGGTCCCTGGCCCTGGAAGGACAGCAGTGCACACAGAAAAAGTAACCACATTAATGGAAGTTACCTTCTACTCAGGGATAGTAAGTAAACAAATATTTATATCTATAGAAAAATAAAGGTACACTGTGCTAGATGTCAAATTAGTTATCGATTAGTATGCCACAAATGACCTCAAAACTTAGCACCTTTAAACAGAAAGAATTTAGGAGACTATAGTCCTCTAGAGATGGTGGTCTGGAACAGCGTAGGCTCCTGATTTCTCATGAGTTACAATATCTGAAGGTCTATATGGGGCTAAGGGATCTGCTGTCGAGTTAGCTCCTGAGGCCTAGTTACAGAGGCTTGTTTCTTACCATGCAGCCCCTCCAGTGAGCTGCTCACAAGTTGCCAGCCAGCTTGGCCTAGAAAGGATGATCCAAGAGGAGAGTGATGGAGAAGGGAGCCACACTGAGGTTCATGATCTTAGGAGCGACATGTCTCTGTTTCTATTGTATCCTATTCGTCATAACTGGTAAAACTTGGAAGCCGACTGCCTGAGGGCATAAACATCTAGATGCAAGGTCCATCAAGGTCTTTCATCTAGTGCTAGAGGGGACATGGGAGGATGAGACCATCTATACCAAGGAAAAGTAAAAACTTTTCCTTGGTATAGATGGTCAGACAAGAGTTCACAGACACAAAGCAGAAACCTGAAGAGAGGGATCAGTTGTAAGGTTGGTTTTCTAAGGGAGTTCACCTATGGGGTCACCTTTACTCCCCTTCTCCAAGTAAACCATTCAACCTCAGCCACAGGTATCAGCTTTCTAAGAGCCCACACTCAGCTCTCCAAGAATACTATCTTCTTTTTTTTCCTCTTCCCCATCTGCTGCAGTTATTCCTCTTTGTATCCACATTCAGAGGTTAGTCAGAGTTGGTAAATGAATGCAGCTATCTATTTACATTTCTGTACTCATTTTAAAGTGTCACTTCAACTACTGTTTAACATCACTTCAAAAACTAAGTATCAGTTATCTTCGGTGGATTTATATGGCCACTTTAAACATCTGAAACTACTTTCTGCTATGTCAGTTGCCTTCAGACACTGTTAGTTTATGAAATGCCATATGGAGTTAAAATATGTGGCAACTTATTGAATGAGAACATTTTGTGAGAAAAATATTTTTGTTCCCATGCAGCAATGTTTCCATTAAATTTCTTCTAAATATGTAAAAAGAAAAATATTAGAGTGGCAAAAGAATACCCTAAGGAGTCTAGAAAGCATGCAGAACAGGAGAATATTTTGATAATGAAAAACAGATATGAGTATTTCTTCATTTTTCATACCCTCCTCTTTTCTAGCAATTGTTTTCCTTCTAAATTCATATCACACATTCGCATGTTCTGGTTTACCTACAGCCCTGTACAGGAGGCGGCCTGTTATTTTAGGAGTCTTTTGGACAACCTTGACCAACTTAAAGGCAAGTTTCCCTTGCCTGGCACTGTGATTTTTGTTACATAGCTATGCACATGTACTCACAAGTATATTATATGTATATTTTTCAAAAGATTTATGAAATAATACATTTCCCTACGGTTTTTCACACCACATAAGTATCAGTTATCTCTCCTCTTTCTCTCCTTGTGTCCCCCTTCTTCCTCTCTCCCCAGTTAAAGTGTCCCCCGCTCCCCTTCCCCAGCTGATAACACCTGTGTCCTACTCTCCCTCTATCTCCAGCTCCTCCCCCAATACAACCACGCTTCCTTTCTACTTTCCTGCCTCCTGCCTTTGCTTCCTTTTTGAAAATTTTATCAGCCTAGGGAAGAGGTCTGTCATGACCCAAAACAAAACTTATTCTTTCAATTTGCAAAGTGACCCAACCACTTACTATTCCACAAGACAGTGTGAATTTCAGATCTCTTATCTTCAGATATTATCATTTTGAAAAACAATTTGCTCGGCTATACATTTTTCACAATTATTGCCTCTGCCAAAGAATCTAAACCTAAATCTGAACTTTCTACCTCTATACCCAATGTTTTGTGCTTTGAACGTTACCAAGTCTAAAGCAAATGGAAAAATATAGTCATTAGATATAAAACCTACACTGAACCAGGTATGGTGGTCCACACTCATACATCCCAACATTTGGGAGACTGAGGCAGAAGAATTTCTAGGCTAGCCTGGGCTACAAATTGAATATCAAGCTATACTGATAATCTTATATGTCTACTCCAGACATGTAGATGCTTGCACATATATGTCCGTACATGAATATACTCATACACACACACACACAAATGTATTTTTTATGTGACACTGATTTATTTCTCAAGGTAGATCACAGTCTCAAGAAGGCTACTCACTGAGTCTAATTCAAGTGTATTCAAATCATCAAGATGTGCAAATATAGCACCATATTGACTAGAGGGCATTGCTTTCATTTGTTTTTTAAAGTTACTTATCAAAGTGGTAAAATGTATTGGAATGAGCAGGAGCTTCTCTGGCTTATCTCAAAAGTAGCTCTACTTTCAGGTCCTACCCCAAACTCCACTGAGACCTGACTCTCACAGCCATCATCCAGATTAAGTGGGAAGGAGGTGTCATGTCTGTCCAGGAGACTTTTGAGACACACTGACTAGATCCTCAGAGCAGCTCAGTCCAGCCCAAGTCAGCTCTCACTATCCCCAGTAAGATTTGTGAGGTTATAAGGAAGAAACTTGTTTCCCTATTGGTCAGCAAGCTGCTTCCCATTGGTCATTTCAGCCCCACATGGTCATCCCTCACCTCTCCCCAAGCACCTGTCTTTTATAGATATCAATTCTCAAGGTGAATCTGAACATTTTAAATGTCTGTTTGGCTTTGGAGCCATAACAGACATGTTACGTCATTCAGTGTGGGCCTTGTGACAAACTCACCTTCTGACCATCTGTAAAGGAAATGAGTTTCTACTCAACTTTAGTCAGTGACAGAATGTTATGGCTGTTATTTTCCTCCAGCTGCTTTTACTTACTTTCAAAGATTTTAAAATTTTATTTGGATACTGTAGACCAAAAACTGTATCAGTAACTATCAGGCACACAGGAGATTCTTAATAAACATTAAATAGGAAAATGAATGAAGGATGGCTCCTCAACCCAGCCATCTCACAAGGAAGAAGTGGCCATGATGAAAATGTGTGGTGCATGCATGTCCCTAAAAAACATCTGTGTCTGTCAGCTCTTCATTGTCAGACCTACATTGTAGTTTATGAGATGGCAAGGAGTAAACCCATTTCACAGGCAGGGATTTTGAGCATCAGAGATTCAGTAATTTGTCAAAGCTGCAAACCAAGTAAGTGACAGAGTCATGGCTCGCACTTGAAACTTCAATCTTACCCATACTTTTTCTACAACAGGACTTTGTCACAAGTAAAGAAAAGTAAGTTTCATTCTAGAGTTAATGGGACAGGTCTGAACATATTGATCATGTACTGTAATTGTAATCCTCAACACGTTTTTCTTGGCCCAAATATGCTGAACTTAAAATGGGAAAATATATAAGCAGAACCTAATCTTGAGACGGTATATGCTACAGTGAAGCATTTCTGGGGACACCACAAGTTCCAAATTCCCACCCTTCTCAATTTGCCTTTTCTTTTTTTTTTTTTTTTTTTTTTTTTTTTTTTTTTTTTTTTTTTTTTTTTTTTTTTTTTTTTTTTTTTGCTTTATATATTGAGATTTAATCTTAAAAAGAATCTCAGTTTTACAGTGTAAAGATCATCAAAGTTGGGGGACCCAGGCTCAAGTCCGACCTGAGCTCAGCCATCTTTGGTGGCTGTTCACGTCAAACTTCTTTCACCTCAGTTTCTTCATTCATGAAAATGAACCAGCAGAGCTTGATTGAGAACAAAATGAATTACATAGTAATGCTATGGGAATATCCATCAAGGAAGGAACTCTCACATGCATGACTTTGTTGGGCTAGCAGGCAGGAAGTTGGTGCAGGGATAGTGGTTAGGATGAGTAAGACCAAGAGGTCAAAAGTCAAGAATTCCCTATAGCCTAGAACAAGTTGGAACCTGTAGGAAAATTCCCAAGATCACCTTCCCCTGGGAAAGAACTTGAATGTTTCCACAAATTAGACATTCCTATTCCCCAATAGGAAAGTTGGCATCACCGAAGAAGACTCTTTGGGGAAAGGAAATGTGTGTGATCTGCTGATGGTCAGTGCTCTCCAAGAAGGACCAGGGAGAGAACAATCTTAGAGTCTACCTCATGGGAATAAACTGGAGACTATTTCCTGATCTGATAGTTTGGGAGCTAGGGACATCAAACGTGACTTAAGTGAATCCATGTGCCATGGAAACTGGAATCCCACAGTGATTAGGAACCCAAGAAAGCAGCATGGCAGTGTAGAAAGAAGCCAAAAAGCCTGAATTTAATTCCTGCTTTAGCTCCTGGAGTATCATTTATGAAGACTGAACTCAGTCTTCCCACATGGAAGGTGGATTTTGAACCCATTATAGCCTATCACATATTGCTTTGTCGGCCCTCTGAATTCCATAAGAAACAGACATGAAACCAATTAGGAAAGGGTCAACATCAGATTAGTACCTGATACATCTAGATTTGGGAATGTAATCTGTAATATTTCACCTTTTTCAGGATGTAGTCAATTTCAGCCAAAATAGCTTCACAATCATAGACATCCATCTTCCCTTAAAAAGCAGCCTCAGCTTGAAATCAGGGCTGGTAATACCTCCTGCAGTTCTTTTATTTTTCAGGAATGTTTTGTATATCCTGAATCTTTTCATTTTCTATAGGAAATTTAAGAAATTCAACTTTTTCTGTAAAAACTTGTGTTGGAATTTTGATAGGGACTGCACCTAATCTACAGATTCCTTTTGGTAGGATGCCTATTTTCAAAATAGGTGGTGTGGTAGTACACACCTTTATTCTCTGTAGTCAGGAGGCAGAGGCAGGCAGATTTCTGTGAGATTAAGGCAAGCCTGGTCTACATGGTTCCATAACAGTATACAGACCAATCAAGGCTGAATAGTCAGATCATGAATTAAAACAAACAAAATTGTAATAATAATAATATAATAAATCAAAATATTGATTCCACCAATCCATGAGAATTGTTCTTCCAGCTTTTGGTGCCTTCTTCCATTTCCTTTTTCATTATCTTAATGGTTTCATTGTACAAGTCTTTCCTTCCTTTGTCAGATTTATCCTAAGATGTTTGTGTTTGGGAGCTATTGTGAATGGTCCTGTTTCCTTGAATTCATTCTCAGTATGTTGTCATTTCTATATAACAAAGCAAGCTACTGCGTTTTGTGGGTTAATTTAGTATCCTGCTACTTTTCTGACTATATCTGAATGTATTTATCATCTTTAGAAGGTTTTTGGTGAAATCTTTAGGGTGTTTTATGTATAAAATCTTATCATCTACAAAGACAGATAGTTCCTATTTTTATCCCCCTCATCTCCTTCAGTTGCCTTATTGCTCTAGCTAAGACTTCAAGCACTATATTGAACAGGAATGGAGGTTAGACCTCATTGTCTTGTTCCCGATCTTAGTAGAAATGTTTTGAGTTTTTCTCCACTTAATATGGCGTTGGCTGTGGGCCTGCTGCATATTGTGTTATCACTTTGAGACGTCCTCTATATCACTTTCTTCTTCAGTAATTTTATATTGAAGGAATATTGGATTTTGTCAGAGGCCTTTTCTATATCTAAAGGCATGTGTTTTCTGTCCTTAACTTTATTTATGTGGTGGATCACATTTTTTAATTTATATCTGATAAACTATCCATGCATCTCTGGAAAGAAGCCAACTTAAACGTGTTGAATGAATGTTTTTTTTTTTTATTTGTTCTGGAATCCAGTTTGCAAGCATTTTATTGAGAATTCTTACATCATGTTTATCAGAGATATTAGTTTATAATTTTCTTTTGGTTGGGTGTTGTCTGATTTTGGTATCAGGGTAATACTGGCTTTCAAAATGAATTTGGAAATGTCCCCTTCATTTTCTATTTCACAGAATAATTTATGGTGTTAGTTATTTGAAATCTGGTAGAATTCTGTGCTGAATACATCTGATGCTGAGCTTTATATTGTTGGGAGATTATAATTACTGCTTCAATCTCATTGAGTGTTATGGTTCTATTTGAGTTATTTATTTCATCTTTATTCAGCTTCGGTAGAGTATCTATATCCAAAAAATTATCCATTTCTTTCAAGTTTCCCAATTTGGTAGAATATGGAATTTTAAAATATGTTCTTATGATTCTCTAAATTTCCTCAGTGTCTGTTGTAATATTTCTCTTTTCATCTCTAATTTTGTTAATTTGAATCCTAATTCTCTTTTCATTAATTTGGCTAAAGGCTTGTACATAGCACTAATCTTTTCAAAGATCCAACTCTTCACTGCAAAGCTGCATTTTCTTTCTCAGCCATTAAATTGGTGATACTCTGACCTGTTGGAACATACAAATCCTTTCCCATAGTTAGTTTTAAGATTTGGATTGCAAGGTTTTTTGACAAAAAGTTTTCATCTATCTATATCCCCCTTTTTTATTTTAGGTTTTTATTTTTGACCCATGAGTCTCAAAAAAAGCAGTTGTATTATACATACCTATAGGGTAGAATCAAGGCACAGATTTCATCAAGTTCACCCATGCTGTTTTGGGTTACTGTATGTGATTAACTTGGGAAACAAACTTTATTTTTAAATTAAATCATACTATAGGTGAAAGAGATTGCTACCAGGTGATATTATAAGACAGCAAAATTATAGAGAACATTTGTTTATACCAATCCCAAAGTAATTATTATACAGTTTTTAATTAAAGCTAATATGGACAACAGCAATTTATATCACCAATTAACTCAGATGCATTACCGTTTTATCAGCCTTTAAACAAACGTTGTTTAATATACACATATTTACTTTTACTAAGTCCTAAAACACCATGTACCCTGTAGACAGAGTCTGGGCAAAACTGGATACTTGTTGAACTCACATCAATTAAATATGCACCAATCGAATATACACCCGTGTCCCTCTCCCACCCCTCCTACCATTCCCGAGTCACCATTTCAGTCAGTTTTCTGATGCAATCTTTCTGTTGTTGTTCTTTTAATATGCATCCCTCTCCACAAGAAATACTTATAACTGGGTTATTGGTACTAGCATCCACATATGAGAGATACCATTTGTTGTTTGCTTTTCTGGGACTGTGTTACTTCACTTAACATGATGTCTTCTAGCTCCATCCATTTACCTGCAAAGTTCATGATGTTGTCTTTCTTTACCGCTGCATTGAATTCCATTGTGTACATGTACCACATTTTCTCTATCCACTCGTCAGTTGAGGGGCATGTGGGTTGATTCCAGTTTTTTGCTATTGTGAACAGAGCTGCAATAAATATAGCTGTGCATGTATCTCTGCAGTAAGATGAGTCTTTTGGGTATATACCCAGGAGTGGTATGACTGGGTCAAATGGCCGGCTCATTTTGAGTCTTCCAAGGGTTCTCCACACTGTTTTCCATAGTGGCTGCACAAGTTTACATTCCCACCAGCAATGGATGAGTGTTCCCCTTTCCCCACACCCTCTCCAGCACTTGGCATCATTTGTTTTCTTGATCCTAGCCAGTCTTACTGGAGTAAGATGGTATCTTAAGGTGGTTTTAATTTGCACTTCCTTAATTATTAGCGATGTTGAACACTTCTTAAGGTGTTTCTCAGCCATCTCTAATTCCTCCTCTGTGAAGTCTTTGTTCAGATCTTTGCTCCATCTTCT